>NNCF01134484.1:37965-54860 GCA_002313205.1 Laupala kohalensis
ATATATATATATATATATATATATATATATATATATAATATTTAGCTCCTAAAACTGACCCTTGGGGTACTCCATACTTTATTCCACCAAATTGGCTAAGTGTACTATTTATTCTAACACATTGTTTCCTCCCCGATTTGTAACGTTTAAACCAATTATATACAATCCCTCTTATTCCGCAATCATATAACTTGTTAAGAAATATTTCGTGATGAACTGTATCAAAGGCTTTTGTGATATCTAAAAATAGTCCTGTAACCCTTCTCCTATTGTACATTCCATTAGAAACTCTATCCATGAATTTAAGTAAAGCTGTCTTTACTTTTTCCCTGTCTTAACCCAATCTGATTTTAACTGAAAAGGTTTGTATCTACATTATATTATTCATTTTTTTTCACAATTTTCTCAAATATTTTTGCAAATGTGAACATTTAGGATATTGGTCTATAATTACCACAAGAAGTTATAGATTTCTCCTTATATATTGGTTTAACTATAGCTTCTTTCAATTTTTTGGGGATTTTACACGTTTCAAAACTTAAATTTATAATATAAAGTAAAGAACTAGATATCATATTATGAATTTCTTTTACACATGCCATACCAATACCACCAATCCCTAGTGAAGTATTTGACTTTAAGAACGTATTTTTAATTATGAGATCACTGTGTTACAGGTGTAAAATAATTGACTTAGAAATACTTGGCTATCTAAAACAATTTGTATATTCCATAGAATAAAAATATTTTGGTCTCTTTATATTTTTAGCCACTTTCCAATCAATTGGCAAAAAGTTATTATTAAATTCATTAGCAACCATTTAAGGGAGCTATACTGTCTTACTTTTAAGGATATTATATAGTCATTGCATTTCTTCTAAACCTGTTACATCCTTAGTAATTCTCCATGTTTTTTAGTGTTATCGTTATAGTTTCTGAAAAGTGTAGAATAATAATATTTTTAAAAGTACGTATATCACTTTGTAATTTTTTTCGATAATCTGTTTCCTGAATCCTTTTTTCCTTGAAATGTGGAAATTTCTTCAATGTCTTTAATAGGTTATTTCTAATTTTAATACTTTTACATGTATCTATCCAAGGTTTAAATCTAACCGTACTTGGCCTTTTTCTCTTTACGACATTCGTAGAATTCAACAATATAGAATTTAATATTCCCCCCCCCCAAAAAAAAAAAAACGAAAAGCATTCGAGTCATTCTTTTGTTTGTAAATATTGTCCGTTAACTCTAGACGACCAATCAGCTGTTTAATATTGATTCCGTAATAATCCTGCGCAAACTTGACCGAAACAGACGGCTCAAGATAGACATTTACTCGTATAACCACAGTCGTCGTTTAGTGATCCACTACACAACTGTCAACTACTCCCATTTCAATCACTCGACTCTCTTTATTAAATTATTCTTCTAAAACATGGTCAATAAAGTTTTTTGAATTTTCAGTGACTCGAGTAGGATTATTAATTAGCGATTCAATTCCATTCCAAACCAAATTAAATTTATACTAATTAATCATAGAACTGGTATCTAAATATTAATATTCAAGTCTCCAATTATTATATAATTTTTACATGATTTAATACTAGGTTCTCCTAAATATGATTTGAGTTCATGGACAAATACAGTACTAAGTTATTGAAGACTTCAATAAATAACAATTAAATTAAATTGACAGCCCAATACTTTTGCAGTAAACATTATTACATCAGCTGACTGGAAATGTACTGGCATTGGCTCATTTACTGCCATGTACCTTGTTATTCCCCTCGCCTTTTTATTGTTCATTAGTTTTAACACGTACAAAATTATTTGGAATATGATATAATAGTATCTCATAAAAGGAGTCAGCGTGGCTCAGTGGGTAGAGCACTGAACTGCTGACTGGATGGCTGGGGTTCAAACCCCGGTGAGGTGGTGATTTTCACTACACCTCAACATCCAGACTGGTTCCCAGGCCTACTCAGCCTGCTATCAAATGAGTACCAGGATCTATCCTGGGACCAAAAAGCCGGTAGGAGCGAGATGCTGACCACATCTCCTCCTTCTAGTGCCGGGATTAAGAAATCGCGGAGCTCTACCCTCCGCGACGGCCAAGACTCTCAAAGGGCTGTAGTGCCAAATAAATAATAATAATAGTATCTCATTATGTTTAATCCAGATTTCTGAGAATACTATTACTTTAGGTAAATACGATAACGCAGAAAAATCAGCCTGAACAAATCAAAGTTTGCCCTCAAACTGCTAATATTTTGATGTACAATTACTATACCATCAGTTTGACTTAAAAAATCAATACTTTTCTTATAATTTATTTAATTTGGGTAATTCTACTACTCGAACATCTACAAAATTATATAAAAACTAACAAAAAAAGGAAACATACCAATTAAGATGAATTTTAAATACCTAAATTTTTCTGAGGTCAGACTACCATTTTCCTATTGTGACTGGTCCTTTATGTTCTTTCCTTAAGAATATTTTCCCACTACGCACCCATAGCCATTTGTAACCCTGTTTCCTATTCTCCTCCCTCGCCTTGTTCAGCATTCTTCTCCTAACAGGGGTTAGTGACTCGTTCACATGTATTGGGTTGTCCGATGACAGGTTCAGGTGTCTGGTGGAGAAGTCTCTTTTAACTCTTCTCTTGGTCAGCTTGTCATCAGCATCCATTCTTCTATCAAATTTAACTATTATACCAGAGTGTTCTCTTGAATTAGGCTCTTCCCCCAAGGTGTGAGAGGCATCTATCCTTGAGTCCTGAAATTCCATACACTAGACCTTGCCCACATCCGTTTTGTATCACATCATTATTCTTAACTGGAGTTCCCTGTATTTCTGCACAGTTCCTCCGAGAGTACTGCTCTGGCTCATCTAGCCTATCCTGTGAAAGCAGTATCTTATCTTTTCATACTTCATTTTCTGCAGTTCCATAAATTTCTCTAAATACTGTATTGCTTTCTCAGTCTGTTTCTTCAGTTCAGCCGTAGTTTCGTTCATTTTTTTTTAATTTCATATGATCATTTGTACTCTTTAACAAAATTTTTATGTCCAGTTCCTATTTCTGTTTTGTTGCATACTCCACACAACGACATTTTAGGTTACGTTATATGTTATAAGGTGTAGACACTTTACAATAGTAACTATTGCCAAATGACTGCTATTAAAAGATGTAACTACAGCACACATCCATAGATACAGACTAAAATTAACTAGTAAACTTAAATAAAGTACACTAATTTGTATAGAAAGTACATAACAATGAGTTTAACAGGGAGCTCACAATTGATACGTCTGAACTGCCTGATGGATGCAACATAAATGTATTTGTGAAACTGTTGTTTGTCTTCTCCCCTTCTTCTTGTGTTTCTACATATTGTATTTCAGGGGAGTTTTTAGTGGGAATATTTGAGTCATTCGGCGAGTCCCACACGCGGGGGGAGTCATGTTGGCTCTCCTTACTGCGTAACTGCATTTTCCCTACCTGTACAGAATTTTAGGTCTCTAATGACCTCGATGTCGGCGTGCAGTAAAGCCCCAGTGAAAAAAAATCATAGTAGATGAGATTGTCCCTTGCTTTCTGACGGAAAGAAAATACATTTTTTGACCTCCTCGTGTTCATACGCTGTTCGTAACAATCGGTGCGTCTGTCTACAAAGATTCTTCTACACTTATGTGACCGTGAGGATCTATGTGGTTGTCAATTAAAATAAGGGTTGTTTTATTGAATAATCCTGGTATACGGATTTCAGGATTAATTTATTCGTCAATAATGGTCCTTGATTGAACTGGTAACTTTTTGAACAAGCCAATTTTACTTAGTACATTTAACTATCAAGCACGTGATATTCTATAATCTTTTTATTTGTTGTTGTATAATTCTACGAGTTTACTACCTACTTCAAACGGAACCTTACCTTAACTTTTAACTACTCCAATCTATTATGTACTCCAAACTACAAATATCTTTTATTAGAGATCTTTCTTCTATAAAGTTTCTATCAGTGTAAAAACATAAACACTTGATTTATTCCGTAAAATATTAAGACAAGAAACTAAATGATCCAAGAATATAATAATAGGAAGAGGTTTCTTGTAGACCAAATAACGGTTCGCTGAATTATTAGTGTATTTTCAATTCTGTGGTAAATATTTCATCCCTTGTTTTCGTGCGTTTCTCTGAAAGCGGCATATGTTGAAACTATTTTATAAAAATACGCACATTTCTTTCAATTTTACAAGAAATAATATTTTTCTACGTTTATATCTTTGAAAAAAAATCTTAGAAGCCTTTTATTATCATTTTTCTAGAAATATCGTGTGGACAGTTTGAATACCACTGATATCATCGAAATATCGTCATACCCCATTTTGCGAAGAATATATATTTTCTCCGAAATGTTTATTTTTATGTTTTTACTGTTCTTTATGCATAGACGAGAAGTAAATGTAAAGAACTAATATTTAAGTAAACGAAGGATTACTTAAAATAACACAATGTTATGTATACGAAGATGAAGTATTTTATAAAAATGAGCTACTTCCCAAATAAATGCAAGAAGTGCAGATCTTAGTCCTATAATCTGCATTATAAAAGAATCTATAAAATACTAATGAGTCAAAATTCCTCTTTCGTCAGTATTTATTTTTGATAGATCTATTTAAACTTTCAATATTTGAGCCACATCGTGTATACCTAATACTATCAAATGTTGCACCAATCCTACATACACCATTCGACCGTTAAATATGTTTTGAAATTTATCAAATATATTCCGTCCATTATTGGTATAGGAACACGGATTTGTCATTATTGTGGTATTTGATTGCTTGGATAATGTGAAAACATAAAATTTGCTAGTTTCTCAAATATTTAGTCAAATACTGCGAATACGCTACACAAAATCGCAACGCCTTGAGTTGTCAGCATAATACTCAAGAATTTTTATATAAATGTATATTACGTTTACCTTTCACATGTAAATGTATTGCGAAATAAGTGCGAAAACATTCCAGAGTATGCCTTTTTATCAATTGCGATTTTCATAGTTTACAATCTAATAAGGGTCCAATGGTTATCCGTCTATAGTCACCTATCCCCCATAGTTACGTCCCAAGATTCCTCCCAAGTTAGTTTCGTTAACGCGCTGTGGGCAACTCTTCATCCCAAGCAGTCTTTCACTTTTCTTTTCGCCCATAAAAAAGTTAATATAAGAAAGATGGTCGTCTTTATTGATCGCTGAGCTCGGAACGTTGCAACGTCAATCTATTAAGCATTTGTAGTTTTGTGGTTGTTCCAGACCAAATAGGCCAATCTCGATAGTTCTATCCTCCTTATTACTTCACCAATTTGGATAACTTGGTTTTATCCCAACTAACGTTTGTAGACGAATTCCACCAACAGACTTCCCCTCACATTACTTTACGCCCTGAAAACTTCGCTTCTCTCCTAGATTCACATCTGATCTCACATCATCCACCTGCTCCATTACCTCCTCCTGCACGTACCTTATCTCCTCCTTTACCTCCCTCTACTTCTACCTCATCTCCTCCACCTCCTTCTGCTCCTACCTCATTACCATTTCCTCTTTCTATCTCCACACCCATTTCTTCTCCTGACCTCGTTCTTTCACCCACTGCTTCCTCATCTCCCACGTCAACATCTATTACTCCTGTCACCCCCATACACCGTTACAACTTGCGCTGAGGAGTACGATGTGGTACTTGAAGGTGACTATCGCGTTCAGATGCTGTGTGCGGGCTTCATCCAGAACTAGATGATGTACCAATTTCAAATTCCTCTCCACAATCTAACGTCGATTCCATTTCTTGTGAGTCACAAACTCTTTGCGAAAATAAAATAATTATATTTCATCATAATGTCCAATCCCTTTCAAACAAATTGATGGACATTGAAATTCTGGTACACAAAAGTCGATTTGATTTGCTATGCCTCACAGAGCATTGGCTTTCAACTAACAACATAAACGAGACTGCTAGTTCTAATTATTATTTAGCAAGTTCTTACTGTCGGCAAAATTTTAAAGGCAAAAATCCCCACGGAGGTACGTGTATCTACGTTCGTAATGATATTGTATCTTTTCCACTGACAGGCTACGAGAACTTCTGCGTAGATAGTGTGTTCGAAATTTCTGCAGTTAAACTGACTGACACCGGTATTGTTGTTTTTTGTATTTATAGACCTCCTCAATCAGGTCTTGACATATTTATTTTGGAACTTCGAAAATGTTTTAGAACATATCGCACATAAATCTACTACATCTATCGGTATATGTGGTGATTTCAATATCGATTTCTTGAGTACATCCGACCCTGCTCATTCACCAGTTAATCGATTCAATAATCTTATCGACTCCTTCAACCTTATTACTACGATAAACGACCTCACTCGCCTCTCCAGCTCATCTCAAACATTGCTAGATCAAATTATAGTCAACAATGGAATCTCGTATTTCTCTGAAGTGTTTATCGCCGGATACAGTGATCACCTTGCTCAAGTATTGACTATTAATAATAAACTAAAACCGCTTAAAATCCTTTTCAAATTTATGATAGAGTTTAATGACATAAATGAATCCATGTTTATAAATTATTTGCGTGAAGAAACGTGGAAAGATGTTTACAATTGCCAAAATACCGACGACAAATTAAATGTATTTGTCTCAATATTCCTAAAACATTACAACTCTAGCTTTCCCATAAAATGCAAGTAAATTAACACAAAGAAATACAATAGATAGATCACCCAAGGGATAAGAATTTCTTCAAAAAACAAACGCCGTTTATATTATCTTTCAAAACGCTATAACCAGCCACCCGAATTCCATAATTATTTTCGTAAATATAAGACTATTCTCCGAAAAGTAGTCTATGCAGCTAAAGTTATGGAAAACGACAGGCATATACTAAAATCGAACAACCGGATGAAAGCCATGTGGAATATTGTTAACAATTACACGTCAACTTCTGAAAATCGCGAAGAAAATGTTTCTTTACTAAACGATGGCAAGATCGTGTCAAATCCTCAGGACATCGCAAGTTTGTTTAATTCTCACTTCTCAGAAGTTGGTAAAATAACGAACTCAATATATCCAAATCAATGTCCTCCAATTATTACCACCCACATACCCAATTCTATGTTCACTTCCGAAACTAACGCCAGTGAAGTCATGGGAATCATCAGCTCCTTAAAAAACAAATTTTCACGAGGCATAGATGATATACCTGAGTTTATTGTTAAATCTTCGTCCCACGCTATATTAAATCCACTCGTAAATATTTTTAATAGTTCTTTATCGGAAGGGGTGTTTCCCAATATATTTAAGAGAGCTAAAGTGAAACCTTTACACAAGAAAGGAAACAAACTTAATATTGGAAATTACCGACCAATATCTCTACTACCCACTTTCTCAAAAATCCTAGAAAAATTGTTCTATAAGCGTCTTCTAGATTTTTTATCAAAATATAACATTCTCTCTGACGATCAACACGGTTTTAGGAAATCCTTTTCCACTACAAGCGCCATATTTTCCTTCTTAAACGATGTTACCACATCTCTAGACAGTGGAGAAAATCCTCAGGGTGTTTTTCTTGACTTATCCAAAGCATTCGATGTCATCGATCACGGAATTCTCCTTACCAAATTGCATTCTTTAGGCATTCGTGGACTTCCACATCAATGGCTAACTTCTTATTTAAAAGATAGATATCAACAAGTAGAAATATCCTATACTAAAAATAAAATACTTGAGCGTTGTCTTTCAGAAACAAAGCCACTTACTTGCGGAGTACCCCAAGGATCAATTCTCGGCCCTATACTCTTTTTATTGTATGTGAACGACATGTCATCATCCACATCAGATTGCAAAATGGTTCTTTTTGCTGATGACACTAATTTACTATGTAAACACGCCAATGCTCAAAAAGTTTTGTCTAACCTTTCGACTTGGTTCCATGCAAATCGTCTCATTGTAAACACTGACAAAACAGTGTCTATGTCATTTCACAATAGTATCACAAAATCTTTACCCCAGGTTTCTCTTTCTTTAAACGGAACACAATTAAAAACTGTTACAAATACAAAATTCTTAGGTCTCCATATTCAAGACAACCTCAAATGGAATTGTCACATTGACAATCTTAATTCCCAATTAAGCAAATTGTGTTACGCATTCCGAATCTTAGTTAACGCAGTTAGTCCACGTATTTCCCGTTGCGTATATTTTGCAAACGTTTACTCCCATTTACGTTACGGCATTACCTTCTGGGGTAATTCCGGTCAGAGTATTCAAACTTTCAGAATTCAGAAGAGGATAGTTCGGATAATTTGTAAATCTCACCCCCGAAACTCTTGTAAACCTTTATTCAAGGAATTAAATATCTTAACACTTCCCTGCATTTATTTTTATGAAACGGTCGTGTTTGTAAAGACCGAATTACTGAAGTGCCACCCTTGCTTTATACGAAACCGTCTCGTTCACGAACACTATACACGCAATAGTAGTAATATTCATCGCCCTACAGTGTCTACCACTCTTTGCCAAAAAGGACCATATCATTCGGGAATCGTTCTATATAATTCCCTGCCCAAGAATATAAAAGATATTATGAAATTGAATCTCTTCAAATCCGCGGTTAAAAACTACCTCCTGCACCAGTGCTTCTACATTGTAAAATAATTTATTGGTTTTAACAAAACTTAAATTCGTCTTGTAGTTTATCACGCCATTGCTGGAGTACTTTTTAAACAACTTATAACAATTTCAAACACAATTTTCTTGCATGATTGTGTCATTCTTATGGCTCATATTAATTTAGTTTTGTGTGTAATCAACTTTGGCACGGTTGTGTACAAAAATTCTGTAGCCCAATCCAGGCCCGGGTTTTTTCTCCGTTTTTCCTTCTGGTAGAGACGGATTTATTATACAGGTTCTCTAGGCTTTGTGTATGGGCATGTTTGTTGTAACAATAAATCGTGAATTTAATGTGGTTTTTTTTTCAACTCTTATGATTTTTAAACACTATGCTGAGAATAATCTATAGTTCGATAATAATTTTTACATGTAAATTTACAAACATATTTGCGTTAAATTACAAACATATTGACATTATATATGTATAATAACTCGCAGCTAACTATTTATCTTATCTAGGAACTTTTAACAAATTAGATTTTACACTATATGGAAATAAGTAATGTAGTACAATGTTGCAATAATAGTTAAATATTCTTTATTTAAAATTATAGTATTAAAATTTTTGAAAGATCTTTATTTCTTTTCTCTTTTTATACAATTATATTAACCCTTCTTTGCATTCTAATCCCAATAACCCTTTACAAGTGTTTTTAAAAATTTCAAATGATTTTTTCGATTACTGCGCAACAGACATTCCAGATGATTCACGTTTATTAGTGTAGATTGCAATGAACGGTAGCTCACTTTCCATGAGCATTGAAGGATAGGAAATTGCAAATTAATATTAATGTGACTATAAAAATTGTCAACTTCAAGGAGTACAATGTTTAGAATAACTAAAGAGAAGAGGAGTAATGGATCTTCGATATAATAAGAAATATATCCAAACCAATCAGGTTTACGCTTATTTACAACAAGGTAATAGAAATAAGACAAATAGAATGTGAAACTACTTCCACTTACTTGTGTGAGGATCAATCCTTTCTTTTTCCTGTTCTTCTTTGATCACCTCTTTTTCTTTTCGATCCCGACGCTAGTAGGTCTCGAGGGCTAGTGTATCTTCCATTTTCCTCGTTGTAATGTTGTGGATTTGTATGTTTTGGTATTGTAATTCAGGAGGGTTTTTGGTGGGTGTGGTTGAGTCATTCGGCGGGTCCCACACGCGGAGAGAGTCATATTGGCTTTCCTTAGTGCGTGCCTGCATTTTCCCTTTCTGTACAGATTTTTAGGGTTTTAATGACCTCGAATTCTACGAGCCTTAAAGCCCCACAAAGAAAAAAAAGAAACGATGGTGATGATTGTTTACCAAAAGCCGACTGAATATACGAAAGCCTAATAAATGAAAAGGACTCTAGGATTTTAGTGTTCGCCAACATGTAGTTCATTAGATCCCTAGGACATTGTAATGAGACAGTTTCTGGCAATGTGGCAACGAATGAAGAGGGTAGCAGGAGAGCAAAGAACATGTACAAGGATATCTACATGAGGTGATGGGAGGTAGGAGGGAAGCGGTAGGGGTTATTCCAAAAATGAAAATGGTGGGTTTTCGAAGAACTTGACCCACACGGAGATGTTAGTAGGAGCAGTTAGTAATACCAGGAGTTAGTGATACCAGGAATAGTACGAGTTGTATAGAAGAAGAGGTGTTCGCTTTTTAGAAGTAACAGCTATATGAACTGGGACATTGTAGTGAAAAAGCTACAAATATTTTATTGCTACTTCGGGAATTTAACCCCGAGTGACTCGGTGACTGGTAAACATGGGGAAAATACTTTGAACCGATATTGAAAACTCAGTGATATTCCTATGAACTTTGCATTAGTCGCGATCGTTCCAACCGGAGCGACGGACGAACCGAAGCGTCGGTGTAGAAAGATTCGACTAGACTTACGTCACGTATCATTTCATGTGGTAGTCATATTTAGAAGGGTTTTCGGTCATCAAGGAATATGAATTTCAGGATTATTTTATTGTTCGACAAATGTTATAGGATTGAAATGACACGTGTTTGAACACTTCTATAATATATATTACATTTAACATACAAGTACATAACATTTAAAATTAATCTGATTCATATGTCTACTAATACGTGTTCATGAATATTGGTGTTTTAACTTGCAATGCATATTGGAATAATTGGAGCAAAAAATATTTCCAAATTTTCATTCATATCTTCTGAAAATAAATTTCTCTAACATTAGTGAGTTTATGGTTTCGATGTGCTACATACTTTAGTCTCTTAATTTTTTCTCTTTTTCTTGTTGTTTGCCTTCGAAACTTCTTCGTACTCCACACGGACATCTTTTTTACACTTGTATCTACTTCAATCTATTAACTTTCCTCTACAACTCTTTTATTAGATCTGTATTGGATATAAACTTTTGATTTGTATAAGGAGTTTGACTTTCCCTTAAACATTCATGACAAGAAAATGTCTTTACAAAGAATAAAATATGGAAGGTTTTTTTCTACACCTAATAAGAATGTCCAGTTTTTTTTAGTTTTGTTTTTTGCGTATATTACACTGTGTGGTAAATGTCTTATCAGTTAGTTTGAAATGTTTCGAAATATACGGTGAATTTTGTAAATATTTGTAAAATTTGCGTTATTAACGAGTGAGTTGAGCCGTAGTCTAACAGCGCTCTGCATTGAATTTGCTTACTCTCGCTCGATACGTTTATCAATGCGGTGGCTAGTGACGCATGAGGAAGTTCTCGGGCCACAGCCGCTTTTACTATAGCTTCCTGGGTCGTGCCCTCGTCACTGGGAGGAGGATGTACGACAGCCACAGGAGTAGGAGTATTTTCTTTTATTCTATGCAATAAAGTATTGTGTTTCTTTCCGCATAGTTTACACGAGGTAAAAGCCTGACAGTTTAAATTAGTGTGATTTTCTCTAAAACAGTTTAAACAAAGTTTTCGACTAACAACAAAGTTATATCTATCCTGAACGTTGAGTTTATTGAAGGATGGGCAATGGAACAAGTAGTGCGATTGATTACACTTCGTGCACACTGGTCGTTTATTAAAAGTTTGAGATTGATGTACTTGAGCATTGAAGTGTCGCTTATTCCTAGTAATATTTGTATTTGCAAGCTGCTTAGTGATTTGTCTGACAGGATCGCGAATAGATGCCGTAAGGGCTTGTGCTTGTCGCTCCAAAAAATCTATAAGTCCTTCATAAGAAGGCAGAGAAGTTGTGTTACATGTTTCTTCATAATGTTTGAGGGTAGCTGTATCGAGCTTTGACGTGATGTGAAACACCAGAATAGTGTCCCACGAGGCGATGTCTATATTTAAAGATTTCAACGAGCGAATGGAATTTTGAAAATGATCAATTAATGATCTGAGCTCGTGAGGCGATTCCCTTTGAATTTTCTGATATTCCACAAAGGACCGAATGGCAATGTGAGCCAATACTCTAGGATTACTGTATCGCTTAGCGAGGACGTTCCAAGCCACTTGGTAGTTCTCATTTACGAGTTCGAGTGAGGCAATTAAATTGTGGGCCGGATGCTCAACGTGTGTTTTCAGATACTGAAGTTTTTGCACATTTGAAAGCTCGTGTTGGTTTATAATCGACTCGAATAGTTCTCTGAAAGAGACCCATTTTAGTATATCACCCGAAAACTTGGGCAAAATCATTCTCTCATAGGCGAATGACCTATTTACGAAAGAAGTGTCTTGCGAATCATTGTGGGTAGCACGCGGTGCGAGCGACTGTCGAGATAGTCGTTTTAAAATGTCTCCGACACGTCCTATCAACTTATAGTAGTTTCGTTCAAATTCCAATCTTTCTTTGTCATTACAGATGCCCGTCGCAGTTTCCAACGAATCTTGGAACTTTTCGTGATCTTTAAAAATGTTTTCGAGTGTATTTTTCAACTTAGTTAGTGAGTCCGGTTTGTCTTCGTCCTCGTTATAATTGTCAACGTGCGTCCGGCATCTCGTCAGTTTAGATTTGGTAGTAGCTATCTGTCTTTTAAATAATTTCACGTCCTCCTCAGTCATATTGAAGCACAGGAAAAGAACTAGAAGGAAGAAATATATGTAAAGGCTATCTCACCGATCGAAGAGTCGAGTTGAGTTGTGGAGGCGATGAAAGCTGTGAAACACACAAATTAATTAGTATAGAATTTAAACAAGAGAAATGTGAAGATAAATAGAACCAACGTGTATCCTGGTCACGGCACCAGAAATACTTATATCTTATGTTATGAACGAATCACCAGACGTTCATGAAACATAGGACATAGGTAGGGGGTTGCTAGTATATTGCAACTAGCTGCTGAGATTAAGAGATTATTAAGATTCTTTTTACGGAAACACCTTGGTTCAAATAACATTCACATTTATTGATCACACATATTTCTTACAATCTAGTGATACTGAATTACATACTTATTGAATACAGCAAAGGTGAATTTATCCGTTGTGAGCGGATAAAGCTCTGTGAATTATAATTCAACAGAGTTGTGAATACATAGAAAGACATACGAAATAGAAACACTTCCCATGAAGGTCCCGTTCCGTTTTTACACTTAAGCAGAATTACTAAATGTGGTTACAAAGATGAGGTGCGACTGGCAAGTCTGCACATACAAAAAGCCCTTCCGTTTCACAAGTTTTTGTGAAAACTGCCCCCCAATTATCAACGAATTGACATCAAAAAATACCTGTTATTATATGAACGGTTATAGAATAACCAAAGTACAGGATTTTAAATATGTACCCTCTACACAGGAGGGGATAAAGAATCAAATTTACAATTATGCGAGACTCATGGTACTCGCACTAATGCATACGAAAAATACAATACTTAGAAATCTTCTTTCTTTTCTTGTTGACCTCGTCGCGGCGGCAGTCTTGTTGCCTGATAAGCGGCGTAGATCTTGATTAGTAGAGGCGGACTCCAGCAGCTCATGGCTGAGGTCGGCTGTTGGTTCCCAACTGCTTCCGGCTGGCAACTCAAGTTTAACAGCAATGGTTATGGTAGACCGTGGTGCTGAAACTCATAACGTCATTAAAATATTTATACTTGTAAACTATACATGTTGTGCGTTCGTACAATAAATTAACACAACACTTGAATGATCACGTAATATGTGATCATAGTCCAAAAAATCCGTTAGCACTTAATAGTGCAATTAACACAACACTTGAGTTTAGTGACGACACTCATCCCTGCAATAGGGAGTCACGGCGAAGAAACGACGTCGACGAAATGCTCCTCGAAAGAAGCAAACTGAATGCGTTTAATGGCACAATAGTGCGCTATGTCTAACTGGTTACGCCCGTAGACGTGAGCGGACACACTCATCCCTAATAACGGGAGTCACGGCGAATAACTCGACGGTGACGAACTGCCTCATATGTGAGACAGACTGACTATGCGTAACGAATAGCTGCGAACAGTCGTTTAAATAGGCTGCGCACAGACTGCCTATAATGAACACGTTGATAAGCGATGTTCAAAGGGCTTACATATTGTTTCATGGAACTTCTAGAAAGGTTCATTCTAGAAGCTTCTATCACAGAGTTTATATAATGGAGTTTTAGTATCGATATATCGATGAGTTTAAGTACATCGACTTATATAGTCGAATATTAATACATACAAAAATAAATAAATATAAATAACAAACATGTTTATAAATATACATTTAACAATTAAATAATTATTAACAATAATGTCTTACAAACACTTTGGTTTGTAACAATGGCTGTGACAAAAAATACTGGAGAAAGAATTCTCTCACGTATAATATGGAAGAGCGGAGTATTGTGGTTAGAAAATTGTTTCAGATTCTTGATGTATTCCAGAGTGCTGACTGACTTCAGTACTGCAGAATAAGGAGATTGTAACATCGTTTCTAATATAGTTTTCGCAGTGTGTGAATTAAACACTTTTTTTGCTATTTTTGCTAACAGAGCTTTAACCAAATCATCGTTTTGCCTTTCTTCATATAAATAACTATACAACAGAGGATGGGTGTAAATTATTTTATACTGCGCAACGAGTTCATCTACCGTTTCGATTTGTACCTCCTGTTGAATCGTCGCCTGGGAACTGAAGTGTTGGCTACAGAATGCACATGTCATTATGATACCACAGATGCTCAACCAAATCTTCAATCGCCTCTGGCGAGTATTAAATCCTCCTGTGACAAAATTGCGAACAACTTCAGTTACACTTTCAGAAAATTCGTGTTTAAGAACAAAGAAGAAAACTGCAGCAAAAATTAGCAAACACGATCCAATTGCAAGCCATGTAGCTGATGAGAAGGAGTTTAGCACACTGCGGCGTTGTACATTTCGCCTCGGTACCATTACTCCAATATCATGGGCCATGAATGTATTTAACAAATCGAAATGATTGTTAAGAGATACGAACGGAACATATTCACTGTAAATATCGATTTGTGCTTCACGTATGTGTCGAACTTCAGATTCGTTGGCAAAGTCATCTCTTGATATAAAAAACACATCAAAATGTGATCCAGCATAAGATATCAATTTTTGCAAAATTCATTCAGTGAATGTGAAATGGCGCGGAACAGAATGGAACCATCCACGCACGAAAACATCATTACGCTGCTTGCTATAATAATGCTTAATATAGGTCTCATTTTTCCTGTCTTGAAACCAAAAATGACTCGCCTGAAATACCAGAAACTGGTTAGAAATAAGTCAATTTAAAGTGACGTATTTGGTGTTTAAAATATTATTTCATACGTTGTTATTTATTTTCTCCATTGCAAAGGATAGAACTAAAGAAGACTTTTTTACATTGTCCATTTTACGTATTGTTTGGTGTGATACAATAAAGACTGGTAAAAGGTTGTATGGAAATTATCATGTGTGCTCTATTTTTTAGAACGATTCGTACAAATTGTCTCACGAACTTGTTTTTTAAGGTTAATCTTACAGACATTTAGCGACCAATTGCTGTACACGAAATGTGTGTGATGTATTACTTTCCGAGTGTAATAGCAGCTTTAACAGTTAAGGCATTAGACAAATTGTAGCAAGGTGTTATAGGACTACATAGCTCAACGTGTCATCTTATAAAGGTGTCATAGTATCAGAGTACAATTTTTAACGTAATTTGGGTAATGCAACGTCCAAGAAATCCTTAACTGTTTTTTTTTGTTTTTTGATTTTTAAATTAATGTAAGATTATTGGTTGCACATATTGTATGACAGCCTTGTGAGAGGTGGAACCGCGAACTACTAACCCTCGCTACCGTTTTATCTTTACAATGATTGAATAAACCTGAATAGCCTACAGTCTCTAATTTTATACTATGTATAATTTTAACAATACATTTCGATGTGTTAATGGTAGTAAAGGTCTGACACTTCGGTCACTTGGTTTTGTCCGAAATAATGTTTGCAAATTTTCTTCCACCAATAGACGTCTCTCACATTACTTTGATCCCATGAGAACTAGAATATTCTTTAATAAACATGAAACACTTATGGTTGTGTAAATGGAAATCCATTTTTGTACTGATTATCATCCAGTATATTAGTTTTAATTACAAGGAAAGGATGTTTTTATGTGATAGAACAGGAAAACAAGTTTCTAATTGTGGTATAGGTTTAATATTATTTTATGAGAAGATGAAAGATTGGCATCAAGGTTATAATTGGTGTTCATTTGTTTGAAAGAAGTATGTGTGATTGTTTATGTTTGTTTTCTATGTATTTGTAATTGTATTACTTTTCTATATATTTTAAATGTATGAGCCCTGCCGTGGCGACGGCGTCACCAAGTCACCACGGTGATTGCTCGTCACCAAGTCATCCCGTTCGATACCCGGGCGAGGCAAGATAAAATTTGTAGTTCTTTGTATCCATGCCCCAGTTTCATTGGCTGGGATGTACAATAAGGCCGACCTCTGCGACTAACAACCGCAGTTGTAATGCTCGGATACTGTGGTCTGGATCATATCTAGACGCTGTTCCACCTATCCCGGTAGAATCACGACGAGTCTAGTGAGTAAACTCAAATCCAATTGAGCCTAACTGGTACTTGTCTTTCGTGGTCCTTAGCTGGCCTGATCGATATATATATATATATATATATATATATATATATATATATATATATATATATATATATATATATATATATATATATATATATATATATAT
>NNCF01134484.1:55009-83441 GCA_002313205.1 Laupala kohalensis
CGTATATATGTATCTACCTTTCTCCTTAGAACTACTATTATATAAAATAATAAATAAAATTCTACACTTTATGGACAACTAGTTTCATGAAAATATTATTATATTGCAATTTTACTTAATATATTTCTACATTAAAAACTATTATTATCATAGAAATTGTGAAATAACTTTTTTTTCGAAATGCAAAACTTAGTTTATATACCACAAGACAAAATTTTATTTTCTCAGAAACATCATAGAAGTAACTTTTTTCCAATCTAATTTACCCATTTTTATTTATATTAGTGTTTACGTTACAAGAAGAGTATTTACTTTATATTTCTACATACATAATAACTAATATTGTGTTAATCATATATTCGAAAACTTTTTAAAGCTTTTATTAACATTTTATAAACATAAATGTATTTTTAATTCACACTCCACAAAGAAAACAAAACTAATAAAAAAATTTAAATTTTCAAATTTATAACCAATTTTTTTATTATAGAAAAATACAATAACTAACAGTATTAGTATTAAAAGGTAATGCATAATACACAGAAAACTAATTTATTTTATAATTAACTTCATTTATAGTGAATGACCATCCGTTTAAATTTCTAGCATAACGACGAGCGGACTGAAATAAATTGTTACAGTGAAACGAGAAATGCTGTAACTTTGCCCCGGTTGCACACATTTCCCAATATAGAATACTACAGCCTCTGTGACAGCTTCTCAATGGGATTTTCGCTTATCTTACGCTGTCATACATTTTCTAGGTGCGTCTGGGAACATAAGTATGGGTCGCTGAATGTCATTATAATACTGAAGATGCTCAATCAAATATTCAATGGCTTCTGGCGATAATTGAACCCTCCTGTGACGAAATGGCGAACAATTCCGGAACAAGATTGTGAAATTCGTGTATAAGAACGAAGAAGGAAACTTGGTTCAATCACCTGCCATTTAGCGGATGAGAAAGAGTTCAACACACTTCGGTATTGTACATTCCTCTTCGGTACCATTATGCCAATGGCGACGACAATGAATTTATTTAAGAGATAAGAATTAATTTTTTGCGACTCTGTTACGGTAAATATATTTCAGTATAACGTATGTTTCTGACTTGGGTTACGTTGTCAAGAACGTCATCTTTTGATCCAAGAAACACATCAAAATAAGATCTCACATAAGACACCATTTCGTGCAACATTCTGTGATTTGGTCCTTACGATGGCCACTTCGTTGATTTTCGAAACATGACATCACGCTTGACGGCATCTGCACGCACAGAAAATTGCTGTTCCAAAATAAGCGTTTTACACGGTGTTGGACGAGAAATGGTTTTAGTATCAGTTTTGTCTTAACGCAATGGGGAGCGGAACAAACATCTAACTTGAACTGGGCTTCCTATTCTTTGGATATGTAAACTACTATGTTGATGTGCGAATGGTATTTAATAAAGATTTTCGTTTTCTATGATTAATTTCTGAAGTTAATCTAACCAGAAAACACCTTAAAAGAGAAAAAAAAAGAACACGGGAAGGCAGAAAATTTTCAACTCGCAATATGCAATATACAACTCGTTTAAATTGACCAGGAACATTTAATACTAATATAGATACTAGTATGCAATATACTTCCAGCATAATGGGTACCGCACAAAACTACGTAAAAGGGAATGTTTAGGATAAAACTAAATAGATGAAGACTGAGAGATCAGAAAAATATATCCAAACAATACAAGATTAGTTGCATTTTGAGCTGTATCAGAAGCAAGAAAAATGGAAATATTGAAAGAATAATAATAAATGGTATCAAAAGATTCTGACAGGTAATACGAGAGCAAGATAAATGAAAAGCACCTTGTAATGACACAGCTTCAAGCAAGTTGACAAAGACCAAGAAAAGTCAGTAAGTACATCGTAGTTAAGTTTGTGTGTTGAAGAATAGAATATGAATCGTTGAATTAAATTTATAACTGTAGACATAGACAGTTAATAACAATTTTTTATTATTTATTTATTCTAAAATAAACTTGACCTATATATCGCTCGACTGATGGAACAATGATGCAACTATAGAGAATTAAAATAGCGCGGGAAATTAAAATGTTAAATTTATAATCCTTTATAATATAGAGTGTATAAATGTAGCGTTGTATTGAAGATTATCTACATGCGGAGATAGAAGTTACAAAGTGTTGGGTAGGGTCTATTGTTAATAGGTGTGTTTACGAACAACTTGTACCACGTTGAGGTTATTGTTAGTCCGATTCGTTAGTAATAGTAAAAAGTAGTGATATTGGAAGAACTAGGAAAAGGATTAAAGAAAGGGAATTCGCTTTTCAGAAGTCACAGCTCAAAGCATTGGTACATTGAAGTGTGAGAATTGTATTGAATCTGGCTTCGGCGGGAAGTGATCCCGTAGTACCTCAGTGGAAGGCAAAAATGGGGATAATGACTTTAACCATTAATAAGGACACTATCTTTGCATGAACTGTGCATTAGTTATACCAGTTTTATGTGGCGTAAAAATATTCGCAGTAACAATCCATGCGGTATTGGCAAGAAATTGTGTTTGAGGTCATCAAGGAGTCTAATCCTTATATCCATATTAAAAGCTCTTCTTTAAAATGCCAAAGAGTCAAAATTTCTCTCTCGTCAGTTTTTATTTTGGATGGATCAATGGAACGTTTCAATATTTTTCGCACATCGTGCATACTTAATCCCTTAAATGTTGCACCAATCCTTCCTCCACTATTCCACGGAAAATTGTGGAATAATGCTTGTGATGTGACTAATTCTTTTGAATGGTTATGAAAATAAATTATATCGAAAGAATTCTTTCGCGTATAATATGGAAGAGCGGAGTATTGTGGCTAAAATTATCCTTTAGTTTCTTAATGTGTTCCAAATCGCTTAGCATGCGTCAGTACTGTAGAATGTTGAGATTCTCACACCTTTCTTAATATGGTGATCACAGTGTGTGGAAAAAGTATTTGTTTTGTGTTTTTTGCTAACAAAACTTTCCCCAAATCGTCGTTTTATGACGTTCAAATAAATAAGTATAGAGCAACGGATGGGAGTAAATTATTTTATGCTTTTTACTTGAACGACACTATTCTGCGAATATTGTTATAGACAAATAAATTTTAATGTAATACTAAATTAGTATTTGCTAATACACGGCCAACGTTTTGATGCTACTTTCGCATCATCTTCAGATTCGCTGATAAATTATTTGAAATCCTCAAATTTATTAAAAAAGTCTCTTTTCTAATCCTTAAAAACGTTTACAAAAACATCAATTTTTTGTAAAAATACATCAGTGCAATAAAATAATTCTGTCTAGAGCCTTATTCATAACGGTATGATAACAATTCTTTGAGTATAAAGGCATTATATCCACATTAGAGGTGCAGTTGGTATGAGTTGTCTCTCAACGCCACGGAGAACGTACCAACAACTGTCCTTAACTGTGGTACTAATTCTCTAAACTTTATTGACAACTTTATTGACAAACGAAAGGTTAAATTGTTCCAGTGTTTGTTCCCTATGATTGATTTCTGAAGTTAAACTACCAGAAAGTACCTCATCAGAAAATAATACAACTACGTATAACATTTTAACTGCGCAACTGATTCGAGGGAATTAGTTTGCTGAAATGCCGCTAGGAGTGTACAACTTAATTTAAACGAGACACTCTAAAAAGTAGAGAATGTTTGAAAATGATAATGCAATCTGCATAATATGGTCTTGTTTGTATGGCATAAAACAGTACGTGAAATGTACCGTGTAAAGCAAGATTTTCTCTTCTTGAGTAAGGGTCGTTTTAGCATTTGATAAATCGTGTCAAGATGTTATCCTTCAAAATCCTTATACGTTTTGGAGCAATTTCTGTTAACGGAGAGTGCGTAATATAATATCACTAGCTTTGTTAAAATGTTTTTTTTAACAAAAAGAAATATATACGTTAGTGTGTGGCTGTTATGCTGATCACTGATAAAATATTTTAAAAATAAAATATTGAATTTGGATTTTACGCCTCGACTATCTCATCTCAGGGTTCCACAATTTTCGGGGTTCGATTTTTTTAAACCGAAGGAAAGGACAATGCACTGGTTCCACTTAAGGAAAACGCTAACAAATAAATCCATTTAAATTAATTAATGTTATTGATCACTGCAAATCCCTCAGGCACAAATTCCCCCAAAAACACAAATACAAATTGTTATCATTTAAACATTCACATTGACGCCGAAGTGACGTCATTCCCTCACAAAAAACACATAAACTAACATGCACTGAATTTAAAATCTTATCTTATTAACTAATGAATCTCCTTTTCTCTTAAGCGACACCAAATACACTGAGTTTAATTATAATCTTATTTAGTTAACAATAAAAATCTCCTTTTATCTTAAGCGATATCAAAGCACGGAATTTAATTACAATTTTATTTAATTACCAACTTAAATCTCTTTTTCTCTTCACAATGACAATACACTGACTTTACTTATGGCATAATTCTATTAAAACTAAAGTCTGTCTTGGCACTAAGGAAGTCTAAAGTTCGTGCCTTTCTTTCGTAATTTATGCCATTTCCTCCATGACGCGCAAGCGCAATGCGGTGTTGGTTTAGACAATTACCAACAGACGTACCATACCTCTCAAGATGACCAATTACCGCCGCAGAGTAGGGTCCTCACGCAGGTCAGCCCCTCCAGCCAAGCGTCAGCAGTACCCCGTCTTTCCGGATGACCACCCAAAAGTAGCTCGGGCAAAAAACTGGTGCGATACAAGCAATATAAGCTACATCAACAATATGTGAGATGTCAGCTTCTCACCAAAAGACTCCGCTGAGCAACGTCCGCAGCGTCAACATCTACGCGAAAAATCTGTAAGATCTGAGCTTCGCGAACAAAAAATCTCTAAGACCTGAGTTGCGCGGAAAATCTCTAAGTCGTGAGCTCGCGAGCTGCGCGCGAACAACTGTAAGATCTGAAAAGCGCGAAAAACTAGCGCGATGTGAGCAATATGAGCTGACTGAAAAATCTGAAGATATCTGCAGCGCGAAAAATTGTAGGATCTGAGAAAAATCTCCAAGACCTGAGTAGCGCGAAAAACTGTAAACTGTCTGCTTCGCGAAAAATCTGTTTGATATCTGAGCAGCGCGAAAAATCTAAAGATATGAGCTGACTGAAAAACTGTAGGATATGAGCTCGCCGCGAAAACTGAAGATATGAGCTAGCGAAAAATCTGTAGGATCTGAGCTCGCCGCGAAAACTGAAGATATGAGCTCGCCGCGAAAACTGAAGATATGAGAGTGAAATTTTATTTTCCGTTCCTTAAATGGCCTTAATTCCCACCTATGTTTCATTTTCCCCCAAAAAATCTTCCAAATTTTGAATCCCACGTGACCGAAACTTCCAATGCCAAAACGATTCCCCCTTCTTATGCCTAGTTCCTGATTGGGACATTTTTAAAGGACTTCAACGATTTTTAACGTTCTTGAGCAACGACGTTTAACTCCAACGAACTTCACGCACAAGTTGGTTCATGTTCGACCCTTCTTACATCTGGGTTTATTGCGGTTGGGTTGGGTCGCTTTCCCCACCCCCTCGCTAACTTGCTATTTCTTAAAAAGTTGTAAATATTGTTCGACATCAAAGAGGCCGCCAGTGAGTTGCTGTACCCTAACCAGATGTCGCCGCCGCCTTCCTCCTCTTTCAACGGCTGGCATCTTTTAAATTTCTACAGCTGGAAGGCTTTCGTTCCTCTCTTTTGATGTCATTCTTCCCGAACAAGGATGATTTTATTAATCATTAATTATTAAATTATTCAAATCTCACTATATATATATTCTAATTTCATAACTTGTCTAACTCCAATCCCAAACATTTAAGAGATTACTAACCCACACTCTGTATCACACTCATCATTACTTCTAATACAATCTAAGCAGTTATTAATAATTTTATGCCTGAGACATATCTTTCTCTCTTTATATATTTGATTTTTCAGGATTCAGTATCAAAATATTTTCTAAAAACCATCAATTTAACGCCCACAAGTCTAAGTTTATTTTTACCTCGATGTCTTCACATGAATACTCAACATACCATTGCAACATCAACAGCAAGAGAAGTTACTTTGTTTTAAAATTTTCCATTTCACAGATCATTTATACATATTAAAAATAATGTTGCTTGTAAAACTGACCCTTGGTGTACCCCATACTTTATTTCATCAAATTGGCTAACTGTACTATTGACTCTAATACTTTTTTTCCTTCCCGATATGTAACTTTTTAACCAATTATATACAATCCCTCTTATTCGTCAATCATATAATTTGTTTAGAACTATTTTGTGATGAACTGTATCAAGAGCTCTAGTAAACTCTAAAAATAGTCCTGTAACCCTTTTCCCATTGTTAATTCCATTAGAAACTCTATCCATGAATTCAAGTAAATCTGGCCCTACCTATTCGCAGTCTGAACCCACTCTGATTTTAACTGAAAAAATTTGTATATGCCATGAAATTTAATAATTTTTGTTTCACAATTTTCTCAAATATTTTTGTACATGTAGCCAATAAAGATATTGGTCAATAGTTACCACAAGAAGTTTTAAAATCCTTTTTATATATTGGTATAACTACAGCTTCTTACACTGTTTTTTAGGAATTTACACGTTTCAAAACTTAAATTTAAAATATAAAATATAGCACTGGATATCATATTATAAATTTCTTTTACACATGCTGCTCCAATACCATCAATCCCTGGTGATGTACCTGACTTTAAGGAATGATTTGTAATTATAAGATCACTCTCACTTGCAGGTCACAAAAAAATGACTTAGAAATACTTTGCTATCCAAAACAATTTTTATATTCCGTAGAATAAAAATAACTTGGTTTCTTTATATTTTTACCCCCTTTCCCATCAATTGCCAAAATGTAATTATTAAATTCATTAGCAACGATTTGAGTGAGCTATACTATCTTACTTCTAAGGATATTATAGAGTCATTGCATTTCTTCTAAACCTCTTACATCCTTAATAATTCTCCATGCTTTTTAGTGTTATCGTTATAGTTTCTAAAAAGTTATTTTTGAATCTTTTTTTTCATGTCATATAGCAATTTCCTCAATGTCTTTAAAAGGTAATTTCTAATTTTAATACATTTACATGTATCTATGTCTATCCAAGGTTTAAATCAGCTATTCATTATTGATTCTGTAATAATCCCGCGCAACCTTGACCGAGACAGACGGCTCAAGATAGGTTTCTACTGGTATAATCACAGTCGTCGTATAGTGATCCCTTACACATCTGTCAACAACTCCAACTTCAACCACTCGCTTCTTTTTATTAAATTTTTTACAAGAACATGGTCAATACAGTTTTTTGAATTTTCGGTGACTCTAGTTATCTTATTAATTATTTTGATTTATTTCCATTCCAAACCCAATTGAATGTATACTCTCTAATCATAGAACTGGTGTCTACAATACCAATATTTATGCCTCCAATTATTATAATATTTTTACGTGACCTAATACTAGGTTCTCCTATATACGATTTGAGTTAATCAACAACATAGTACTAGGACGTTGATACCTTCTATAAATAGCAATTAAATTAAATTGACAACCCAATACTTTTACAGTGAGCATTATTACATCATTTTTTTAAGTCCACGTTCTGACCTGTTTTGGATCTGTTAAGTTTGCAACGCCTCTCTACTCCTCCTTCCCCTTCGACAGGGGAAGTTTCGTTTGACAAATCGTATGTCTATTTGAAACTGGGCCCATATTTGGCAGACTAATAGAAGGCATCGTATCCCTGGTAAATCGTAACGAGAGAAAATGTTTCCTTACACTGCTATTAAAGAAATATTTTGTATTTTTTTATTATACAAATTTTGGACTTCTATAACAAAAATATATTGTATATTCTTTGCTTCAATAAACTTTACCATTCTCTATATTGAAACGACATCTCGAGATTCGTTATTTCGCGAGGTGTCCATAGACAATGTAAATTTTATTAGAGTTTCTGGAAAATACCTTTGCGTAATACTGTGATAAAATATAGTTTTTAACTGAATTTTAATATAATTGCAAGATATTGTAAAGAATTGGTATAATTAGATTCATACGTTACATATAATTATTCCTATACTTTCTTATATTTATACAGTGAAGTAAAAAATCAAATTTCATTGCCTACAAGTGAAGTGTATTGTCGAAAGTAATTTCACATAATTTGGAATTCTCCTAAGTTTTTTATATATGTGAAAAGGAATTAAAGAAATATAGAAAATATTTTTTTTAATATGAACTAATGAAACAAACGTTTATTTCTCGAGTAATGAATAATATAAAACTACTCAAGGAGCAAATAAATTACATCTTCTAGTGACATATTTATTCACGGACACAGTGGCACAGTGGTTAAGTAACCGCCCACTGGAAAGAAAGTACGTAGATTTCTTGCCGAATTCTAATTCACTTAGCTCTTCATTTTGTTTTTTCGTTTCAGACTGTTATCTATAAGACTAAACATCATCTACACTAAATATATAACGGTGATCAAGTTAGGGATTTCTTTGTTTTTTTAGCCCTTAAAAGGGCTGTATTGATCATTCAATAGCGAGTCAAATACCCCTTACAAGGCAGTAGAACAGTTCACAAGCATTACTACTTTCAGTCTGTGAGAGACAGGTTCCCCCATCCACAGAGGAACACGAGGTTATCTTATCAGATAATAGAAGATGTTGGAAACATTACTACTTACGGTCGCAGTTAAAAGAATATATTTCAACAAGGTATACTAAATAATGATATTAAGCAGAATTATTGAAATAATTAAGATGACGTCAATTTAATTTTAAAGTTTTATTTTACTTTATTTCATACCTGAACTTTGTAATGTTTGTAATAACAAAGTAATTTTAATTGTAATTGTACTCTCAACTCAATTAATTATTTTATTTATATATCTATTAAATTTTAAACTCCGCGGTGTAGCAAGAGGCAATTCAAGAAAAATAGAATGTCATTTCTTCTCAAACCGACTAAAACACGCAGACTTGAGTGGCTATTTATGTGATCATGTATAGATGTCGAATTTTTCAACTGACATTTTACCTCCTCCAGCAAAAGTGTAATTGGCTGAGAACAGGAAAGCACTGCTATGATTGTTATGTCACCACTTAGTGAGTTCGAATCCCGGTGACACTTGTGAACTGATTTTTGAAAATGGTTTATACCACAATTTAGCTCGAAATACCAGATTGGGGGCTGTAATGAACGAAACCTTAATTCGTGAATTCACGTTGCTTGGGAAAATCGCAAACAAACATTACAATTTTCAATTCGGCAACCTAGCATAACGAGGCACCTGGCTAATATGACAAGGCACTTTACGACAAAGTTCATCTGGTGACGACAGGACAAAGGTCCTATAAAATAATTTCTATTCATGTTCTCTTTAAGTTTCGATATTTTAGTTTCTTTATTTGTAAATGGAAATGTTCAATGATATATTTTACGTGGAATTTAGAAAAGTTCTTCAAAATTTCAATAAACATATGCAAAAAAAAATTATATTAAATTTTAGTAGCTAATAATATATAATTAAAGAAAACAATGTTACTAAAAGAAATTCACGATTTCGTAATTATATCCCACGTATTAAAACTTTATATAAATAAAAATATTGAGTAGGAAATTGGTCTAATATATATCCAAACCATATTTTCAATAAATATTTTTTCATTAAGCTTTTAGATTTACAACGTTATTTATTTAGAGAACAATATTTACTTTAAAAAAAGTTATAAGCTCTATTAATTTAAACTAAGTTTTCGTAGCAATAAAAAAGGAATCCCATCGTCCAATTTTACTAAACTCCATAAACTCAAATTCTCTCTCTACAGAGTAACACGAGGTCGTCTGATCAGATAAGGTATTTCAAACCTTTCTTCTTAAACTCGGAGATAATAGAAATAATTTCAACCAGGAATACCTAGAAAGAGAGAGAATTTGCGCAGGTGATTTAAACTTTCGCTTTACTTGAATGCAAAGACTACTTCATTTAAAAGTCAAAGTATACTTTTGAAAAATATTCAAAAGCTAATTCAACTATTTTATTTTTCTTAAATATACTGTATTCATAGTGTAATTAGTATATGTTTAATCCGCATTATCGGTAAAATTTGGTATAGATTCAGTGAAATAATTTACACTCACATCGCGTACTTTTTCGTTTACCAATGGTGAGAATACAAAGAGTGTGTTTGCAGATATGTCATTTTAATGTTATTTTTAAAAGAGAATAGAAGATAGTGTGCATTTCATGTTTCTCATTGTATTTGTGATCTTTCACCGACACGAACGTCCTTAGTCGCGAATTGACATCCAATGACGGAGTATTATATCGCGTCGTTTTTAGGTGTGCACTGTTTCATTTGCTGAACTTTCTTGTTACATTTTGCTAGCTGTTTTTCACATTTAACGTTCGTGTATAGATTTCACGCGTTAGGATGTCACATTATATTATTTTCTATCATTGAAGATATGAATTTACAAATGTTAATAAAAATTTCAAATTATTTTTTCGATTACTACGCAACAGACATTCCAGATGATTCACGTTTATTAGTGTAGATTGCAATGAAAGGTAACTCACTTTCCATGTTCGTTGAAGGATAGGAAATTGCAAATTATAATTAATCGGATAGTAAAAATGGTCAACTTGGATTACAATGTTTAGAATAACTAAAGAGAAGAGGAATAATGGATCAGCGAAATAATAAGAAATATATCCAAACAAATTAGGATTACGCTCATTTACAACCAGGTAATAGAAATAAGACAATTAGGATATGAATCTACTTCCACTTACTTGTGCGAGGATTCGTCCTTCCTCTTTCCTGTTCCTCTTTGATCACATCTTGTTCTTTTCGATCCCGACGGCGGCTAAGGTATCTTCCATTTTCCTCGTTGTAATGTTGTGGATTTGTATGTTTTGGCATATTGTAATTAAGGAGGGTTTAAGGTGGGTGTGGTTGAATCATTCGGCGGGTCCCACACGCGGAGAGAGTCATGATGGCTCTCTTTAGTGCGTAACTGCATTTTCCCTACCTGTAAATAATTTGAGGGCTCTAATGACCTCGATTTCTACGAACCGTAGAAAGCCCCACAAAGAAAAAAAAGAAAAAATGGTGTTGATTGGTTACAAAAAGCCGACTGAATATACGAAATCATAATAAATAAAAAGGACTCTAGAATTTTAGTGTTCGCCAATATGCAGTTCATTAGATCCTTACGAAATTGTAATGACACAGTTTCTGGCAATGTGGCAACGAACGAAAAAGGTAGCAGGAGAGCAAAGACCATGCACAAGCATATCTATATGGGAGAAAGGTGGTAGGAGGAGAGTGATAGGGGTTATTTGCTAGGTAGGTTTACCAAGAACATGAAGCACATGGAGAAGTTAGTAGGAGCAGTTAGTGATACCAGGATTAGTACGATTTGCATAGAAGAAGAGGTGTTCGCTTTTAGAAGTAACAGCTATATGAACTGGGAAATGGAAGTGAAAAGGCTACAATTATTTTATTGCTCTTCCGGGAATTTATCCTCGAGTGACTCGGTGACTAGTAAACATTGGGATAATACTTTTAACCGATATTGATAACTCAGTGATATTCCTAAGAACTGTGCATTAGTCGCAATCGTTCCAACCAAAGCGACATACCAACCGAAGCGTCGGTCTAGAAAGATTCTACTAGACTTACGTCACATGTCAATTCATGCGCTCGTCATATGTAATAGGGTTTTCGGTCATCAAGGAATATGAATTTCAGGTTTAATTTATTGTTCGATAAATGTTATAGAATTGAACTCGTACGTGTTTGAACACTTCAATAATATTTATTACATTTAACATACAAGTACATGATGTTTAAAATTAATCTAATTCATATGTGTACTAATACGTGTACATAAATATTGGTGTTTTAACTTGCAATTCATATTGAAATATTTGGAACAAAACTTTTTCCAAATTTTCATTCATATCTTCTGAAATTAATATTCACCAACATTAGTGAGTTTATGGTTTTGATGTGCTACATACTTTAGTCTCTTAATTTTTTCTCTTTTTCTTGGTGTTTGCCTTCGAAACGTCTTCGTACTCCACACGGACATCTTCTCTAAACTTATATCTAGTTCAATCTATTAACTTTCCTATACAACTCTTTTATTAGCTCTTTATTGGATATAAACTTTTGATTTGTATAAGGAGTTTGATTTTCCCTTAAACATTCAAGACAAGAAATTGACCTAACGAAGTATAAAATATGGAAGGTTTTTTTCTACACTTAATGAGATTATCTATTTTTTTTGTTTTGTTTTTTGCGTAAATGTCTCATCAAATAGTTTGAAATGTTTCAAAATACACGGTGTATTTTTTAAATATTTTTAAAATGCAATTTTCTCATTTTAAAATTTAATACAAACAAAAAAGATTTATGTATTTTAGTACCAATAAAAGAGTTGTTAGAAAAGTTTCATTACCATATTTCTTAAAATATCGATTGTACAAAATTGTTTCTGATGACGTTTATATCAATCTTCATTATTCGATCTACTGGATCAATCACGAAAAAATATTACAATGTTTTGGAAATAATTAAATGTTTGTGTTTACTGATTATATGCAAAGACGAGAATGAAATGTGCAGAACTAAGTTTATTTCATCAATCGCTTACTTAAATAACACAATATTATGCTCACGATGATTAAGTTTTACATAAAAGCAAGCTACTTCCCAAATAAATGCAAAAAGCCCTGCGGTTAGTCCTATAATCCATATTATAAACGCCTCCTTAAAATGCCAAAGTGTCAAAATTTCTCTTTCGTCATTTCTTATTTCTGATGGATCTATGAACAATTTGTTTTGTTGTTGCAGGTCGTTCATACCTTGTTTCATCAAATGTTGTTCTATTCCTGCATCCTGCATTCGATGCAAAACAGTGGAATAATGCTTGTTTTGTAAAAATTCCTTTCGGATGGGTATGACAAAAAATACTGGAGAAAGAATTCTCTCACGTATAATATGGAAGAGCGGAGTATTGTGGCTAGAAAATTGTTTTAGATTCTTGATGTATTCCAGAAAGCTGACATCTTTCAGTACTGCAGAATCTGGAGATTCTAACATCCTTTCTAATATAGTCTTCGCTGTGTGTGAATAAAACTTTTTTTTTGCTATTTTTGCTAACAGAGCTTTACCCAAATCATCGTTTTGCCTTTCTCCATATAAATAACTATACAACAGAGGATGTGTGTAAATTATTTTATACTGCGCGACGAGTTCATCTATTGTTTCGATTTGTACCTCCTGGTGAATCGTAGCCTGGGAACTGAAGTGTTGGCTACAGAATGCACATGTCATTATAATACTAAAGATGCTCAACCAAATCTTCAATCGCCTCTGGCGAGTATTAAATCCTCCTGTGACAAAAGTGCGAACAACTTCTGTACAACTTTCAGAAAAATCGTGCTTAAGAACAAAGAAGAAAACTGCAGCAAAAATTAGCAAACACGATCCAATTGCAAGCCATGTAGCTGATGAGAAGGAGTTTAGCACACTGCGGCGTTGTACATTTCGTCTCGGTACCATTACTCCAATATCACGGGCCATGAATGTATTTAACAAATCGAAATGATTGTTAAGAGATAGGAACGGAACATACTCACTGTAAATATCGATTTGTGCGTCACGTATGTGTCGAACTGCAGATTCGTTGGCAATGCCATCTTTTGATATAAAAAAGACTTCAAAATGTAATCCAGCATAATATATCAATTTTTGCACAATTCTCTCATATGGTCCTAACGGTACCCAAGGAGTAGAATTAGAAAAAGAACTGACTACTCCAATTCTCGTTGTGAGTGAGTCTTTGGGTTGATTCTGTATAGAACAGTTTTCGTTTAGTGAATGTGAAATGGCGCGGTACAGGTTGGAACAATCTACGCACGATGTCACCATTACGTAGCTTGCTATAATAATGCTTAAAGTAGGTCTCATTTTCCTCTCCTTCTTCAAACCAAAAAGGATTCGTCTGGAATATCTGAAATTAAAAAAAATGGGATAAGTGGTTCTGACGTATTTAAAGTTTATAAATATTATTTAGTATACCTTCGTTATGCATCACTAAAATTATAACTAAAAAGTGCTATTTCGACAAAAGAGAGCACGTTTGGAGGAACTATTTTTTAAACATCTTTACAGGAGAACAGTAACGGGACAGACCGTTCAATGCAGGACGGAAATTGTTTGCTTAGAGGGAACCGGTGCACAGTCGATGTGATGGTGAACGACGACAGACAACTCATTGGTTAAGCCCGCTTTACTCGGTTCGTTTCGTGCGATACACTCCAGTCTGGATGCAGATTGTATGGAAATTAACAAGCATGCTCTGGTTTTCAGTACGACTCGTTGAAGGTGCCTCGCGCGCTCCTAGCGGCATCTCTTTTTACTAGTTCTCTCGAGTCCGTTACGGGGTTAAAATGTTATGCGTAGTTGTTGTTGTTTTTTCTGTTAAGATATTTTTTCGTAGTTAAACTTCGAAAATTTATTGTAGAGAACGAAACACCTTTTTGAATAAACCACTGTTTATCAGTGAGTTTGCTTACAAATTTAGATAATTGGTAGCCCAGTTGAGGTTGATTGCATGTAGCTCTTTATGAGGCGTTCAGAGACAACGCATACTAACAGCATCCATTTATCGTCCAATACCGTGTAGAACGTTTGGTTTGGAACGTCCATTTTCTATACACGCTGATACTGGAAGCGTAACATCTTCTTAGAACTAAATGTAGTATTTGCGATCAATCAAGAATTGTGAGTGCGGAAATGGATATGTTCAAGGGATCAATATAGTGAATTTGCCACTCTCCTCAATGAGTTGAGTTTGAATACGAGAATTCATTTAAGAGCATTGTAAGAATAAATGCCAAAATTCGTTTTTGATAATCAAGATTTAGTTCTTAAATTGAAGAAGGCACTATTGCCCCTTTTACTTTACTTTCGCAAATACACTTTCTTAACTCATTTACAAGGCGAAAGTAAAGTATGACGCGGTATTGCTGTTCTGTCCTGTCTGAAATTTTGTAAGTGACGGTGACAGCGGCGCAGGATAACAGGCCGTCTTTGGAACTATCTTCTTCACTGTCACCATATTTTTCCACGACACCTGCTTCTATCTCACGGACTGTTCGTTTTCTTACTGTTGTGTAAAGGTTGTATTAGCGATGAAAGCATCAGACATATCCTGACAAAATGTTGTACTACTACGTAATTGTGGATTTAGACTGTAATAAAACGTTTTCTGGGGAGGAATCTGGGGAGAATTTCTGTTTGAAAATCGTCTTTCAACAAATTTCGAAAATATTATCTTGAAAGAAAATACATCTACTCATCAAATACATTTTAACAATAAATTAATTACTGATTAGATTTATTATTAGTTAAAAATAGAATATACACATCAAATGTTAAGGATTTCATGACCAAATCAGATATTTGAAACGTTACAAAGTAATTAGTTCATGATAATATACATTTATTGCAGACATAATGAAGAAACAACAAATATATGAAAGTTATAAAATAAAAAACCAATCATGATTTTTGTTTAGTATCAATTTTTTAAAACATCGGTGTGGAAGAAGTCTACTTCTTATTGCGTGTACAAATAAATAAAGGATCTACTAATAAGATAACAAACTGCCTGCAATGTACATAGACTATGAAAGTGAAAGCATATGAAAGTAAAAGCGGGATCCTAAAATGTCTACCAATCCCCGTGCTATCTATAGATGACACGAAGCATTTAAGAAGGAAACGTTATAAACGGAGCTGGCTATTGTCCCGTTGAGAAAGACGTCACCTACTGCCTCCTCAAAGCGTTAATAACACTGCAGATTAGCTGTAAGTTGAATTAATGTGGCAAATAGGTAAATACACAAACATCAGTATTTGTTTTCTTGTCGGTTTTTTGCGAAAAAAGTGCGAAAACTTTCCAGAGTATGCCTTTCATCAAATTGTAATTTTCATTGTTTAATACCTAATAAGGGTCCAATGGTCATCCGTGTATATTTGCCTATCCCCCATAGTTGCGTCCCAAGATTCGCCACTGCCACTACATCCTTATATGTATTATTGCAGTTTCATTAACGCCTGTGGGTAACTCAACTTCCCAAGCAGTCTTTAATTTTTCTTTTAGAAAATGTTAATAAAATGAAGTTGGTCATCTTTATTGATCGCTGCGCTGGGATCGTTGGAGCCGCAAACTATAAACCCTCGCCAGCTTTTGTAGTTTACAGTGTTTGTCTTAAACAAAATAGACGAATCTCGATATTTCTATCCTCCGTGTAAGTTCAACAATACTTTTTCAACAATACCTCAATGGAAGTAAATATCAGCAACTCGGATCACGTGGTTTGGTCCCAAAGAACGTTTATAGACGTATTCCACCAACAGACTTCCCCTCACATTACTTTACGCCCTGAAAACTGTAATTCAATCTAATAAACACGAAGCATTTATGGATTAGTAAATGGAAATGCTTTTTCGCATCAGATTATTATCTTGTGTTAGATTAGCGTTTTATGTGTTTATGTAATAGAACAGGAAAGAAATATCAAATTGTGCTTAAGGGGAAATTGTATTTTATGAGATGATTGAAGATAGCGTATAATCCATTAATTATTGTTCATTTAATTGAGGAATATATGTGTGTATGTGTTTATACGTGTAATCTATATATTTTACTTTGTATGTATATTTTTAAAAGAAGTTATTTTGGCAAAGTTGACATGGGTCTTCCTTAAATTTTTATTTCAATATTGAATATTTGATAGATCAGTAGTTGTTTATAGCTATGAAACGTTACAATCATATGTTTGTGTGAACCCCGGGCACCGCTTTGACTCGTATTCAAGTGAGGGTCGTCTCCCTCCCTTACATATTCCTATTGTTAAAACTTGAGAGAAAGCTGACCTTTCTTAGAACAAGTCGGTAGTTGCCTGCGTCGTTCGAGTGTTATTATTAAGAGGCGTTTTATTTTCGCTCCCGCATGGACTCGCAAATTCTAGATTACTTCGATTCATTACAAGATTTTTTTTTTATTTTACTGAATTTAATAATTTATTACAATGTGTACCCATGGTTTATTGTTTTAATATGAAATCAATAATGGTAGCTATTTAAGGATAGCGCTCTGTAATTACATACCTGTATATTTTTTATTATAAAAAAAGATGACATTAAACTAGATTGTTAATGAATAACGCCTGAATTCGTAAGTATTAAGAACTCTATCTGAAGCCATTTGATAAAGTAGGAAATAATCATAACATACGCCACATTTCCCATATTACCTAAGCATAAATTGACTTAACAAAAGACAGGCAAATGCATTAGATAAACTAAATATTAGAGTTTAAAAAGAACAAGATATTTTTTTAATTTTAACTCATTTCTGTGATATTTTCACAAATAATTGAATTTGTGTTTCTTAACTTGCCAGTAGAAGAAAAATGTTACAAGTTTACTAGAAGAAGGAGCTATCTCTTATTGACGCGAAGAAACATTGAATGACAAAATTTCTAAACACCTGCTTCTTTACAGAAAAATCATCGTGCAATGATTTTTATTGTTGCCCATGAATTGCACAAATATGCGAATAATTAGGGAACATCCATTAGAAGAGTTTTTTTTTAATTTTCAGCAGCTGTTTAGAAACCACTATCAAGTTTTTTTATTGTGTAAATATCTATAAAACTGAAAATTAAAATACTGCACGAAGTTCTAAGTCGAATATTATGAAAACGAATAATGTTGACATGATACAAGACAATCAAGAGGGAATTTACATTTTACTCTCAGTAAAGCTTATGATATAATAATATTGAGAAGTCTAATATATTATTATTAAATACGTTAATTAGTAAAACAATTTATTATAAGAGTCCTAATGTTTTAGAACGAACAAGAAATGTGTAGAAAACAGGTTTGATTTAAAACTTCGTGTAGCTAATTAGAAGACTATATCAAAGTTGAAAATATTTGACATTATTCTGCTGACGTAGGAATATAATATGTGAAATTACCAGACGTTTTCGTCCTCATTGAAAATAACGCCATTTTAATGTCGTTTTCTGGAATACACTGATTTTCCACACTCATAACTCTAGAACTAAATAAAAAAATACTGTCGTTTTTATTTTTTGTTGGAATTTCTGCACTATACATTAATCCTGAATGCTGGAAACTCTAAGAAACTGAAGATTTTAATATGTGTAACATTTAAAAACTATTGAAAATAGACTGAAATCTACTTTTTTACTAATGTACAAAATGAGTTTGCACAAACAAGGACTTCCCAGATGTGTAATGTTTAAATATCCGTAGGTAAACCTAAGTTCGTTTAATGATAATGGAAGCTTATTATTCGATTTCTAGCTTAAATACACAGTAGAAAAAGAAGATGGAAAATAACGAAATTTCATGGGTCAGAGAGGATTAACTATTCTAGAATTGATTAGATAAAGGATTAACACGTACCGAACCCAAGGGGGTTCTTAAATGTGAAATCTGCCTCTGCATAACGACTCCTGATCGGAATTGATGGGATGATCCGTTGTTTGCTGCCGCAGAGAAACTAAGGTTATTGCCTTCCACAAGATCGTACGCTGTTCGTAGCAACCGGGGCGTAGGTCCAGAAAGAGTCTTCTAGACTCACGTGACTGTGACGATCCATGGGCTAGTCATGTTAAGAAGAATTATCGGTATTGAAGTAATCGAGGAATACGAATTTCAGGAGTAATTTATTTGTCGACAAAGGTCCTTGAATTGATCTCGTAACTTTTTGAACACACCGATTTTACTTGGTACATTAAACACACAAGTACGTGATATTTGAAATTATTTTGCACGTCCAATTCATATGTTAAATTATAAATATATATGAGAATATTGGCGGATTTGCTTGCGATCAAAACAGAATATCCGGGTTCGAATCCCGGCTCGTCGCCATTTTCACCTCTTCGAAAGTTATCATAAATGGAAGAGGACTACGAGATTAGAGAAATAAGTAGTAATATATCCGAACAAGGGAAGATAAATTGTATTCTCAACTATGTAAGTGAGACAAGAAAAATAAAAAAAATAAGGAATAATAATAAATGGTGGAAAAAAGATAGCGACAGGTAGTACGAGAGTAAAATAAATTAAAAAAATACCTTGTAATAACGCTGGTTCAAACAAGGTGGTAAAGACCAAGAAAAGTATAGAAGACTAAGATCATCGTAAGGAGATATGTGTTGAAGAATATGAATTGTTGAATTGAATTGATAACCGTAGACATGTACAGTTAACAACGAAGTTTTAGACATTTTATATATTCTTAAATACACTTTATCTATATATCGCTCATCCGGTAGAAGAATGACAACGGTAGAGAACTCAAATTGCGCAGGAAATAAAAAAAAATGAAGTTATTTAATTTTTCTTTATATTGTTTTTATTTTAATGGGAAATGTAGCGTGCTATTGAAGCTTATGTACACGGGATAATAGGAAGTAGGAAGTGTGTGGTAGGGTCTATTGTTAGTAGGTGTGTTTACGAACAACTTGTCCCACGTTGAGGTGTTGTTAATCACAATAGCTAGTAATAGTAAAATGTAGTGAAATTGCAAGAACTATGAGGTGGATAAAACTAAGGGAATTCGCTTTTCAGAAGTCTCAGCTATATAAACTGGGATATTGAAGTAAAAATGTTACTTATTTTTTCTTCCTTCGCCGAAAATTGAACTCAGAATATCTCAGTGGCAGGCAAGCATGGGGATACTGATTTAAACCAACAAAAAAACACTGTAACATTGCATGAACTGTGCATTAGTTCTCCTAGGTTCATGTGACGTAACGATCATTGCAGTAACAATCCATGCGGTATCCGTAAGAAATGGGGTTTCAGGTCATCAAGGAATACGATTTGAAGAATTAATTTATGGTCTGACAAAAGGTCCGTGAATTGAACATGTAAGTTTTTGAACACACTCACTTTATTTACTACATTTATCATACAAATACATGATATTTGAAATTATTTTGCGCGTCCATCTGATATGTTCAATTATACGTGAATATTAATATTGGTGGTTAGCTTAAAATACATTTTAGGCTTTTTAGAACTAAAAATATTTACAAATTTCCATTGATATCTTTTGAAAATTAAAGGTATCAATAAATTTGGATATACGTGTGTAGTGTAAATGTGAAAAATATATTAGAATATTTAATCGTACTAATTTTTTTGTTATATAATTCTACGACAGTACCACATTCTTAACACGGTTTACTTCTCGAAACTTGTAAAGACTTTAATCTATTAACAACCCCAAACAACAAAATTATTTTTTAGATCTCTATAGTATATTAACTTTTAATTTATGTGAAGGTGTGAACAATTGAAAATCTCCGTTAAAATTTGATAAGAATAAATAGAATGAATAAAAATTATAAAAATAAGGACCGTTTTCTAGTAGAACTAATAAATTTACGCAGGTTCTTCAACATATTTTCAACTCTGTAGTAAGTAAGTCATACCGCGTTTTCATGTGTTTAAAAAAATACGGTGTCTAAAATATATTTTATAAAAATACACAATTATTCAGAACACTTAAAAAAAGTTATGTACTTAAATTCATATAAAGAGAATTCTTAGAAAGTGTTCATTATCATCTTTCTTGAAATATCGAGTGTACAATGTTAGTTCTCATGACTTCTATATGCATCGCTCCATCTTTATAACTCAATGTACTGGAACCATTTTGCAAAGAGAATATGCTCAAAAACATTATCTTTCTTAAAATATCAAGGGAACAATATTGTTTCTTATGACTTGATAATTTCGCACAATCTTGGTAATTCGATCTACTGGATCCATTTTGAAAAGAAAATAGTCTTGAAAATTTTTCTTTATATTTTTGTTTATTTATGCATAGACCAATGGTAATGGTAAGAACTAATATTATTTCATCGAATGTTTCCAAAAATAACGCGATATTTTGCTGATGCAGATGAGATTTAAAATAAAAGTGAAATACTTCCAAAAAATGCCAAAAATGCTGCGTTTAAAACCATAATCCATATTATAATCACCTCTTTAAAATGGCAAAGAGTCAAAATTTCTCTTTCGTCAGTTTTTATTTTGGATGGATCCATAGACAATTTCATTATTTGTTTCCAATCGTTCATACCTAATTCCATCAAATGTAGTTCCATTCCTGCATCCTGCATTTGACGGAAAATTGTGGAATAATACTTGTTTTGTGGAAGTATCTTTCGAATGGGTATAGAATATAATACTGGAGAAAGAAATCTTTCACGTAAATTACGGAATAGCGAAGTTTTGTGAATAGATAATTCATTTAGATTCTTGATGTGTTCTGTGACGATTTGTACAATTATATCTGATATATCTGAAAGCAAGATAATCCGTAATTTTCCGTCTTTAATTGCGGTTTTTCGTAATTTTAAAGAAAATTGGTTATGATGAACCAATTCTGGCTCTGGATTCGGATTCAACGCTTCAAGATACATCACGATACAGTGCTCTAGTCTTCAGATCAGACGTTTCTTGTGAGTGTGCTTGGGTAATAAATTGTCTCGGAAATGATTGTTTTCCAATCTTTTTATTTTTCTTTATGAATAGACGAGAAGAAAATGTAAAGAACTGATTATATTTCACTAAACTTTTACTTACATAAAACAATATTAAAATTAAGTTTTACATAAAAGGGAGATACTTCCAACATAAATGTAAAAACCCCTGCGTTTAGACCTATAAGCCATATATTATACGCCTCTTTAAAATGCCAAAGAGACAAAATTTCTCTCTCGTCAGTTTTTATTTTGGATGGATGAATGGACAGTTTCAATATTTTGCGCACATCGTGCAAACCTAATCCCTCAAATGTTGCACCAATCCTTCTTCCACTATTCGACGGAAAAGTGTGGATTAATGCTTGTGATGTGACTAATTCTTTTGAATGGATATGAAAATAAATAATATCGAAAGAATTCTTTCGCGTATATTCCATAAATTAATTAATAATTGGTTTAACTCAGTATGAGTAGTTTTTGAAAAGAAAACGAAGAAGAATACATTGCTTACTGTATACTCACATTCCATTTTCACACTCATACATATTCATATATAGTTTGTTCCTATTCCTAAAGATATTAATACTTAAAAATTATTATCAATACTTACTTTTAATATTAAAACTTTCTTTTTCCCATTTATTTATTTCCCAGTCTCTTTTATTTTTAATATTATTCTTATAGAATGTTTCTGTGAGGTATTTATTGGTTTCAAATATGAGGTATACGTTCCCCCAACATGAAATTGCATAATCTAATCTACTGTGAACTAAAGAAAAATACTGCATTGTTAAGAGACGATTATAGCATATATTTTGTAAAAAAGTAAAAGATTCTCGCAGCATAATTAATTTTCTGTTTCAATTTAGGTATCTGTTTTCCAATTTAATTCCTTGTCTAACCCAAATCCCAAATATTTAAGAGGTTTCACCTCGATTACTAACCCACACTCTGTATCACACTCATCATTACTTCTAATGCCATCTAAGCATTTATAAATAATTTTATTCTTCAGACATATATATTTCCTTTTAAGCTAAAGTTTAATATATTTGTTTTTTCGGGATTCATTATCATAATATTTTCTAAAAACCACCACTTTAACGCCCGCAAGTCTAAGTTTATTTTTACCTCAATGCATTCACACGAATACTCATCATAGCACAGAGCAGTATCGACAGCTAATGAAGTTATTTTTTTTTAAATGTTCCATTTCACAGATCATTCATACATATTAAAAATAATGTTGCTTATAAAATTATATATTAATAATATTGTTTCACTCAATACTGTCCCTTGGTGTACTCCATACTTTATTTCACCAAATTGGCTAAGTGTACCATTAACTTTAACACATTGTTTCCTCCCTGATATGTAACTTTTAAACCAATTATTTACAATCCCTCTTATTCCGCAATCATATAACTTGTTAAGAAATATTTCTTGATGAACAGTATCGAAGGCTTTAGTGATATCTAAAATTAGTCCTGTAACCTTTTTCCCATTAAACTTTTGTGTTATAATTTCATATTTTAGACAAACGTACAATATTTATTTAATTCCTTTTCACATATATGAAAAACTTGAGAGAATCGCAAATTATGTGAAATTACTTTCGACAATACACATCTTGTAGGCAATGAGATTTGATTTCTTTACTTTAATGTATAAATATAAGAATTTATAGGAATATTTATAAGTAATTTGTGATTCGAATTATACCAATTATGTACGATATCTTGCAATTATATTAAAATTATGTTAAAAATTATAATTTATCACAGTATTACGCAAACGTTTTTTACAGAAACTCTAATATCTTTTACATTGACTATGAAGACCTTGTGAGACAACGAATTTCGAGATGTCGTTTAAATATAGAGAATGGTAAAGTTTATTGATGTCAAGAATATACAGAATATTTTTGTTATAGAAGTCGAAAATATATATAATAAAAAATGCAAAGTATTTCTTTAATAGCGGAGTTATGAATCATTTTCTCTCGTTACAATTTACCAGGGATACGATGCCTTCTATTAGTTTGCCCAATATGGGCCCCGTTTCAAATAGACCTACGATTGGTTGAACGAAAGTTCCCCTGTCGATGGGAAGGAGGAGGAGAGAGGCGTTGCAAACTTAACAGATACAAAATCCACGCTAGTAAGTTGCGAGGGTAGATTTTTTATTTTCCTTGTTGTAATGTTGTGGATTTGCATGTTTTGAGATATTGTAATTCAGGAGGGTTTTTGGTAGGAGTGGTTAAGTCATTCGGCGGGTCCGACACGTGGGGAGGGTCATGTTTGCTCTCCTTAGTGCGTAACTTCATTTTCCCTACCTGTACAGAATTTGAGGCTTTAATAACCTCGATTTCTAAGAACCGTAAAGCCCCACAAAGGGAAAAGAGAAATAATGGTGATGATTGGTTACAAAAAACCGACTGAATAATACGAAAGCATAATAAATGAAAAGGACTCTAGAATTTTAGTGTTCGCTAACATCTAGTTTATTAGATCCCTAGGTAATTGTAATGACACAGTTTCTGGCAAGGTGACAAAGAACAAGGGGAGTAGCAGGAGAGCAAAGACTATGTACAAGCATATCTATGTGGTAGGTAGGAGGGAATTGAACTCGTTAGTTTTTGAACACATCAACTTTATTTATTACATTTAACATACAAATACATGTTTAAAATTTTGTTGGGCTTCTAGTTCATATGTCTATTAATACGTGTACATGAATATTCATGTTTTAACTTGCAAGGCATATTGAAATTTTTCGAGCAAAAAATATTTCCAAATTTCCTTTTTTATCTTCTGAAAACGAAGTTCATCAATACTGGTGAGTTTATGGTAATAATGTGGAACATACATTAGTTTGTTGAATCATGTTCTCTTTTTCATATTTCTTTGAAACTACTTTATAGACTATACGGATATCTGTCAACTTTTACAAACAACTTTTAGTTTTAGATCTCTCAAGTATACACACTTTTTATTTTTTTAGTTTGTTTAACTGTTGACGTTCTCCATAAATCGTTTAAGAAAAGAATGAAACTAAACAAGGAATAGAGAAGCAGGAAGTATTTTCTGCAAGACCCAATAAATTTACGCAGTTTCAAGAGCGTATTTTCAATCCGATGGTAAATATCTAATCCAAGGTTTTCATGAGTTAAAAAATGTACGGTGTATTTTGAGTCTATTTTATCAAAATACACAATTTTTTCTGTTGAAGTTGAAACAAAAAATCTTATCTAGTTTAATACCTACAAAAGGATTTGTTTAGAAAGAATTCATTGTCATAATCCTGGAAATGTCTTGTGAACGATTTATTTTCTCATGGTCTCTGATAATATCACAAATTATTAGATTTACTAAACCTAATTTGTAAAGATAACAAAAAATAAAAAGTGGTCTGAATCAAAGACTAAACCCATTTAGTACTATGTATTTTAACACTTTTAATCGGAATCTGAAGCCAGATTTGCTGCATCATCTTCCATTTTCTGTAAAATCTTGAAAAGCCTTCTGTAAATAGGAAAAATTACGGAGAATTTTGATTTCGGAGTTATCCGCGTCACAAATAACTGTCCAAATCGTCTAAAAATGATTGTAATGTGTGTATTTTTTTACCTGGATCCATATTCGGAGCCAGAAAAGATGTAGAGTGGAGACCAATCTCTGACTCCTCAATGGAGAGTTTGAAATCTGTTCTCCACAACAGGAATTTCCTGCGATTCCAATAGCCCACTCAACGACGTTTAAAGAAACGTAGGAGACTTCACGAATAGTATTAAAGAATTTAAAATAAAATAAAGACCAATGGACAATTTGTTGTGAACTTAAGATTTCGACTTTGATTGCAATCAGTATTTACAAAACTACCTTGCTTTTTATGTCTGTTGGATAGCAGAGACAGAAAAAACACTATCTACAGAAGGAATGGTTAAGAAGAACAAATTTTTAACCAGGACTGAAATACATTATCCGTAAACCCTTGGTTGACCCTTCAAGAATTCTGCTCTCACCTCTCGTTATCAAATTTTCAACCAGGACTGAAATACATTATCCGTAAACCCTTGGTTGACCTTTCAAGAATTCTGCTCTCACCTCTTGTTATCAAACTTTGTGTTATGAAATAGTTCGTTAAATCTTCGGACAAGAATGGCGACTATTTGGAATATCTAAAAAAAAAGTTTTATGAAATAAGTGAAGCAAAACTGAACGTTGGTGTTCTCGATAATCATCAAATCCGTGCCACATTGAGAGGCGAAATGCTTATTACGAAAATGAATGATGCAGAAAAAGCTGGCTGGATAAGTTTAAAAAAAGCCATTCAACATTACTTAGGAATCCAGAAAACTGAATATTTCTTAACTAAATCATTGTAATCCTCAAACAGCAGGGTTGTTTTATTAATATTAAATCGCATTTTCTAAATCCTCGTTTTGACTAATTTCTGCACAACCTCGGAGACGATAGCACACAACAGCGTTAACATGTGCATCATGATATCAAGGAAATGGAGCGCCGGTGGCGAGGAAGACGGGATATAAATAGGATGACAGATTTCTTATGGACGCTTTAATAGGAAACGAAGGAAAAACACAGAAAAAAAAAAGAAATCCGACGTATAGGTCGACTTGACTCAAACCGTATTTAGTCGACAATTGATAGTTCTATCCTTCTTGCGGGCTACATTGGACCACCTTGCTGCGTTGTCATCCACTATCTCATTAACGTTTGTATTGAAAGAACACATTGTGGACATCTTTTTTGACCTGGACAAAGCTAATGATACAATTTGGAGGTACGGAATGCTACGCATATTGCTCTCGTGGGGGTTCCGAAGTTGTCTCCCCTGTTCCTGCTTCTTCTCTCAATGGTCTTGCCTTGTTCGTCTCAGTACTCATTTGTCATCAAATCACCCTTTGGAAAACGGTGTCCTATGGGGCTCAATGATAAGCGACACTCTTTTTGATATGACCATAAATAATATTGCGTTAGTGGTTCCTGAAACGGTACGTGCATCTCTTTTCCTTCGCGACTTTGCCATCTATTGTTCGTCTAGAAGTATCTCTGTCATCGAGAGTTAATTGCTATTGGTTTTAAACCGTTTACACAAGTGAAGCTTGTCTGCCGGCTTTTGCTTTTCGGTATCCAAGACATGCTGTATGTATTTCTGTATGACATGCAAAGCCCACAATGTTCAAAATCTTTTACTTGGGGGTGAACGTTGGGGGTGAACGTCTTCCTATCGTTGACTCCTTCAAATTACTGGGTTTCGCATTCGACCGCATCGTAATTTGGCGTTATCACATCCAAAAACTACATTCCCGTTGTAATTCTACCTTACACCTCCTTTGCAGCCTCAGCGCATCTTCATGGGCTGCAGACCGCACTTGTCTTCATCGTCTGTATAGAAGTCTTGTTCGGTGTGTATGAGATAATAGCTGTATTGTATTATTTAAATTTATAAACAAATAGGTGCATCTCTCACAATTTCTCTGGAGGATTTGGATTTAAATTCATCTCTCTTTTCTCTTTCTTAAAATTTACATTTTTCTCTCTCAAAATTTGCATCTTTCTTTGTATTTGGTTTATATTAGTTATTTATTGTAAAAAAAGAGGTTTTCATTATATCCATTTTCTACAATACAATTTACAAATTTTCTGACAAATAAAGAGAAATGAAGAATATATCTCCAAGGAAAAGCCAGTTAGGAGATATTTCATAGATATGACAGTTTTGATTAAAAAAAATTTAATATCTCGTCCCTAAATGAACACTCATCTTCTAATATACTATTTTAAAAATAATTACTCATTAACATATCTTCTCAGTATTTAAGTTTATATCTGACAACACTATTTTAATTATATTTACAATTGTATACACATGTTGTTCCTATACCTAAAAATATTAATACTTAAAAATATGTATCAATATGTAGTTTTATTAAGAAAACTTTCTTTTTCCTATTTATAACAATTTCATAGATTAATTTTAAATAATTTATTTTCAATATTATCAGTTGTGAAAATCAATTTCTTAAGATCCATCAAAAATATTTAAATGAATTTTGAGCTTTAATTCCTGGAGCCCACATATTATACGTTTTTGGTGCAAAAATGAAAAATTTATGGCAAAAAAGTATATGATGGTTTTGACACAAAAATTATTTTGCATTTCGCAATTTCAACTTAGATTCATTATTAGATTTATTATTTTCGCTTCTCATGTAAAAAACTTTTAATACTTTATATACATACATGTATCGGAGAGGCAAATTTTTCAATTCTACAAATAAAGGATATGCTGATTCAGTCTTTTTTATTTTCATTATTATTCTTATCAAATGTTTCTGTGATGTATTTATTGGTTTCAAATATGAGATATATGTTTCCATCAACATGAAGTTGTAAGATCTAATGTACTATGAACTATAGAGAAATACAGCATTCTTAAGAGATCATTATCGCACATATTTTTCAGAAAGTAAACGACGCTCACAGCTTTATTCATTTACTGTTTCAATTTTGATATGTTTTCCAATTTAATTTCTTGTCTAACCCTAACACCAAATATTTAAGAGATTCCACCCCGATTACTAACCTACACTCTGTATCACACTCATCATTACTTCTAATGCAATCTAAGCATTTATAAATAATTTTTTTCTTCAGACATATATATTTCT
>NNCF01134487.1:6881-35347 GCA_002313205.1 Laupala kohalensis
ACGACTCTTCTGGTTCACAAGACGCTAATCACATTTGCTGTCGAAGAATTGAGGAATCAAAAGCGGTGGTTTTCTTTGAAGAGATTAATTCTCATTAATGAGTTTTGTAGCGTTCATTAAATAAACAATTAAAGACAGACGATCTTTTTTAAACCAATTTTATATATATTAATACGAATAGTATATTTCTTTTCTGAAAAGAGCTGGCAACGTTGAAGCTCTAGTCAGGTGATCAAATAATAACAAATTATAAGAAGAATCGTAACAACAGAACAATTGAACATGATACAAACCTAAATATAAACACAATATGTTAACACAAATGCAGAAACAACTCAAAAATATTGCAATATTGTATTGTATAAACCAGATAGCTTTTTGTGTCTGTGCGTAAATTCAAACTCTTGTTTAATAATAATAATAAATATAATAATAATATTCGTCCATAGAAGGTCGTAAGTATTTAATTATTAATTTATTTAGATTATATAATGGACGTTAATTTTACTAGAATTACTAGCGACCGTTTCTCTGTTAAATTTTCATTTTCAATCATTCAATATTGTCAAGTATTAATTAATGAAATGGCGAGATTCAAACGATCAGGCCTGCTCTTCCTCCAAACCACGTGTCGAGATGGAGGAATAGGGAAGGAGATATGTTAGGTTGCCGGGGAATGTGAGGTAGAATTGTTGCTAGCTGAGTTGGTGGAGCTCTCTTCTATTTATTTTAAGGGCTTATTGTGAACTATCCTCCGAAAAGATACGGCCTCTATCATTCACACGACGCAAACAGATTATCTTACTATCAGTTCACACTGCGGAGACGAGATTCTTAACCTTTCTCGATCTGGAGTCGGTATTTTTTGCAATAATCTGAAAGTTGGGATGTCTGCACAGTCCTCGCGCGCTGTCCCGTGCGATGACAAACGCCCATGTTTCATCCGGAGACTGGCAATACGTCATCAAGACGCCTGCAAGAGATAAGCAATTAAAAAGATGTTGAAGCAGATGTGGATTTCATGTTGCCTCTAGTGGACGGGTCACCATCAGTCGACGAACTCGACGTGTGGAAAGTACGATGTTTTTAGAAATGTCCGACCATGAGACGATATTCGCAAAATAATAGTAGTGATACCCTCACCGCCTCCGTCAACTGAAGTTGCGCCAACTCTTCCTGTTACGAGCGAGCTCAGTGAGGAGCGTGTCGAGAGTGCGGAGGCGGCCAGCACTCTAAGCAAGAAGAAATTTATTCGACCCAAGGGGTCAAAGAATACTCTATATGTCCAAAGAGTAAAAAGCGGACGCCACGGAGAAGTTAGCGAAACAAGACGCTTCACAGACCAAAGCAATAAAAGGAGGAGTGATTGCTTCGAGGCAGATATTTTCTGTATATAAGCTCTGCTCCACAATTGTTCAGCTGCCACGTGTCATCAGATGATCACAACGACACCTGCGTCAGGTCAACCACCAGCAATGTGCAACCACAAGCGGCCCGTGGGTACTATGAATGTCGTCCAAGACCAAAGTTTACTTTGGAGAAAGAAACCGAAGGAAAAATAAAATCTTTGGATGTTCAATATTGCGAGATGATAATAAATTGCTGTTTAATCGAGATCACAAAACAACGTGTTCGGGAAGATTACTTAATTATTTTCCCATCAAAATCCGTTGGTGCAAAAGATAGCAATGATCTACAAGTTAGTCGACAAAGCGATCTTGCTGTATAATAATTGCTTCCTTTACGACAATATTGAATTTGTGATAAATTGAAAGGCGTTTCTATGTTATATGAGCAACATAGAAACGCCTTTCAATTTATCATGCTTTAATAATGTTGCTAAAGCTCCACAATTACCACGAATATTGAATTTGTAAAAACAGCATAATTAGCAAATTATAACCCTAAAAATTTAATAATGAAATATGTCAAGACACGTATACACTATCTTATAAATTTAAAACATCCTTCACCAAATGCTCAAAATTCTCAGTCTCAGGTAGGAAGTAAATCATTTGTTGTATTTCCATTTCATAAAATAATAACACCAATTTTAAGAAGGTATTTTCTCCGTGAAATCATTTGGTTCGTGAGTACAACAAGGAAACAACATTATTATCTTGTAATTACGGGGAAAGATGAAATTGATAACATGATTTCGCGAAATGACGTCTACAAACGTGTTTGCAAAAATTGTCCTTTTTCCTATATATTGGACAGACAAAACGTAGGTTACAAACACGGATGAAAGAACATCAGCGTAACATGAACGCGCTACAACTTAATGTTATTTCATCACTCCGTATAAATGTTGATGATTAAATATTTTGGGAAAATATTTCAATTTTAGACCGGGAATCAAATTATTATAATTATATAACATGGGAAATGTTACATATTAATATTGCAAATAACACATTAAATTTACAAACTGACACAAAAAAATTGTTAAAAAATTATATCAATGATTTTTCTGCTTTGAAGGTTTGTGCTTTCAAATTATATATTTTTTCTTTGTGGATGTTTTATTTGTCTGTATATAAATATACATTTAATTTTGTTTTAATGCTTGTAACTAAGATGAAACAAACAAATTTGTTGATGACCATTCACTAGCGTTCTCCAGATGATTGCAGCAAAGTACTGCTTAAACGTTGTAATAATATAAATAAATAGTGCAAATTAAAACGTCGTTTAAAATTTTAATTTTAAATTACGTATCCAATTTCTTTTTGGCTAATAGTTAACTACCAACCACGTCAGGTTGAAATTGCTCCAGGTATTCTGATTTATTCCTGGGTTATGGTGGAACCCGTATTCATACACACATTTCATTGACAGAGACATTTTACGTAGAGTAAAATTAAGAGGTGTTGATTATCAAACATCTTATACACAAGACATTTTACAAAAAGTTTGATCGAGGATCTTTGACAAAGAACTTTGATAGTGAAAAACCGTCCTAAGATAAATGTAGTTATGCCGTGAGAAATGTTGTGAGTAATGATGGTGACATGTCGAACGCATACTATATCACTGACACGTCATTAAGGTTCTATTTCTGTAAGAAATTTCTCATTGTTAGAGCGTCGTCTGGGAAAGGATTTCGGTTGAGAAGAACGAAAACAATTTTTTTTGTTTACGTTTATTACTGGAATTAATGGAAAAGAGATAAGATAAGATGTTTCTGTATTATTAAGTAAGTTAACCTATCCATCATTTCGATATTTTTAGATATATTTTACTTCTTTATTTTCAATGATTTTTACAAAGATTTTGCCTTACTTCGATTTCTATCGCATATATTCTTGGAAAATGTTTATAATACGAGAAAACCAATAATCAAAAAGAGGGTATCAGCCGTTTTATTACTGCCTAAAAACCTTTGGTTTTCTTCTCTGATTGTAATAACGCTTAAGTATTCAAGTTTAATAACGTATCTCTGAATAGTCAAAAAAAAAATTCAAGGAAATTAAAACAGTTAAAATAATTCGGGAAAATAATTTTGGTTATTATCTATTTATAATTTACGTTTTTCTTACAAACCCTGAAAAAAAAGGTTTTTTATTTGATATAGCGTTATAACCGCACTACCCATTAGGTAGTCAGCCCGTCCTAATGTGCTCATGAAAAGGTGTTCCATTTGTTGTAAGCTCAGCCGGATTGCTACCTGTACCCGACCTCTTCCAACTGCAAACTAAGAGAAAACCTATTTTAAGTTTATATTGTGTTTAATGTATCTTACTTATCTTTCGTTATTTACAGACAGTTAATTTTCCTCGTGTAAGGTTGACAAATAAAACAAAAGTTGAACCACATTTGTAGGACGCCGTAACTCAACAAAATGAATCAGAATCTTGCATTAGTCTACTTTTGTGAAGATGTAAATAATGCGAACTACTTTGTATGCACTTCGGTGAACTGCTGTGTCATTAACGAGATGCCACAGAATATGATTCAGTTTGTACTGTTTTTGACATGAATTTTTTTTTTTTTGTATTATTCGTGTACCTTAGACTATTAAAATGAGTCGTTAAACAGTAATGAAAGATTAATGGATCATTTTATCGTATTTTATACTGAAGCACGTAATTACAGAACTTTTCAGTGGAGGGAGATCGGTCTCATGCGACTTCGCGCCGAACAATTAAGTAATGACCACCATAACACATTAGGAATGACGCGTTATGCAGGTTCTCACCTCGTAGTATCCACTTTATTCTTTCTCGCGTTCCTACGACAGCACGCAGTAACTAACGCTCAAGATACAAATGCAGGACCACAAATTACACAAAGTTCTCTTACTACTATTAAATTCTTATTACTATTACTACAATAATGAAGAAATCCGCCTTCGCCAGATCCACTATCGGAGCCAATACACCATTTGGTCTACAGGATTATTGAATAAAGAAAAATATCAACAGTACGAAGAGACGGGAAGTATCAGACCAGTTCGTCCGTTTCCCCCGAATATCGTAATTTGAGACTTTGTCGCGCGTGAACCCAGGAGGAAACGCAACATGACATTAAATTCTCCACTTGGGCGTCATTTGTGTGAGGAGATGGTGGTCGGAGGGGAGAAGGTCGCAGATGGGAGACACGAGTGCAAATAGCTCTCAATGGCGAATTCAAACTCAGCAGGTGGAATGAGTTGGGAGGCAGTATTTCATCAGTGCTCCTTCCTTAATGATTTGTAACCCAACAGACAGAAGAGCTGAAAGTTTATAATTATAAAAATTTTGTCAAAATGCAGTTTAGAACTGAGTAGGACGCGTGGGGGCCAAAAATCTAATAAGCCCTCTAAAGTTATGCATGGGACCATCGCATCAATTTCATTCCAGAGAATGGTGGATTTAATAATTCTGAAAAGGAGATACAAATACGTGCCGTAATCTAATCGTTATTTCCAAATTAAATCGTAGAAAGTATAATCAAATAAAATTCCAGATTCATTATAAGAAATATTAATCTTAATCAACGGTATATTTTTTATTCGACAAAAATTACAATGCTGTCTCGTCAAAGATTACTTTCTCTTAGTGCTGTCTTTACATATTGAGCAATTATTGCGTCGTTTGCTCCACTGCGCCCGTCCCAGGCGCATATATAATTATGATTCACACTATAGAGCGTTTTCGATTTACTTATTCGATTCGTTCCTGAAGAGACATAACAAAGTCAATATTTTCTAGAAATTTCTCGTAAACTATTTCATCTTCCATTATCTCCTCCATTTCCTTAGCTCTGTGAACCTGAAACATCCTTTAGGGCACAACCGAAAAACTCGTGCGGCAGAAATTTGTACTTATTTATTACTAATTAATTACTATAAATTAAAATTTATTACTATGGTAAATGAGAAATTATTCCGGGTTGTTCCACCATCACTGTGAAGCTGGAACAACAATCTTCAAATTTTAAAATTTTCAATATTTTTCTGGTGCAATTGTTACTACACTTTTATTACTAATTTATTACTGAATAAATTCATTTCTATTGTTATTAACAAATAATTGCAAATGTTTACAAAAAAGAGCAACTCTCACAGCTATAGGAATTTCGCAAAACCTTTAGGGAACTACTAAAGAAACATTTGTAAATAACCGTTCCTAAATATTTTGAAATATTTACAAAGTAGAAAATCATTAAAATTGTAATGTTATAAACAAGTAACATGTCACTAGTTGTAGAGCCGTCAATGATCCGTACCTGCCCGTCCGCTCTGAATTTGAAAGCTTTAGGGATGTACTTGTGCTCGAGCTAGGAAGATGTAACGAAGCGACTGCATTCGCTGCCACCACTCGCTATCGCGAGAAAACAGAACAAACACACAGGATTTCAGTATAACGAATCAAATAACAATGTTTTATTCCACGGAACAAGAACAAAACGAGTTAATAGAGAGAACTAAAAAAAATCAGTCAAGAATATTGAAAATACACAAAAAACATTATACGAATACCCTTGATACATGACTAGTTAATAATACATGAAAAAAATACACTAAGCTAATTTACAGTCTAGTATCTATACGACGACTGTAATTTTAAAATTAATACTGTCTTAAGCAACGCCTCCCGACCTGACCTCCTGTGATCGCAACCACGTCATATCTTCTCGTCGATCAGTAGAAGAGAAAAATGTGGCCGAGCCGAGTGGTCCATCGCAATTTATAGTAATCGGCGATCACGTGACCGTCTTCGCTCAGCATAGCGCAGAGTAGCCCTTCCGTCGATGGTGACGTCAGGGATCCTCCGTCACCCGTCGCCTACTTGCCACATGCTCGGCAGTCGTCCCATTGTTTCATGCGCGCAGGAATGTGTCCCTTTCACTTTGCAGCCGGAGCACTCTGCCCAAATTCGCCACAATGCGCCTATTTCCAGCTGCTTCAAAATTGATAATTATCTGCTCCCGCAGTGGAGTACCCGAAATAAAATTTAAATCGAACTTCTGNAACTCGAAACGAAAAGAAGTGATGAATCAAAACATAAAATAAATAAATGCGTAAATGTAACTACACTTGTCTTGAAACACCAACAAAAAAATACGCTGTCCTCAACTTCGCATTATCCATCACACATCACTCCGCAAATGAAAGGCAATGGACGAAACCAATGAGTCGGCCTCCTACGTATTCATTTATATGAGAAACCTTTTAATGACTCGGGGACTAGACTCTCCGGGTTCAATTCCCGGCGGGGCTAGAAAAAATTTGTAGTTTTCACTTCAATTTTTCAGTTCATATATAGCTGAGACTACTAGGAAAAGCGAACCCTCCTTCTATCCACCTCCTCCTAGTATCAATAACTCACTTACTAACTACAATTAGCAACTATTTACTAACACCTTCACGTGGGCAAAGTTGTTGATAAATCCAGCTAACCGGTCCACCTACTAACAATAGCCCCTGCCACCCGACTCCTATCGCCCGTAGTAGATAAGCTGTTTTCCCGTTTACATTTCTCATTCACAAACAGTACCATTAAAAAAATATTATTCGAGACTTTCATACCTCAACCTATTTGGGGTGGAATATTCGAATCGAATTTTCGCATCCATAGAAACTTGAATTTACGAAATGTGATGAAATCGACAACGCGCCACGGAAAATGAATTTATCGAGTAGTATTGACTAGTCACATAAAAATTGCTTCATTCGCATTGTTCGCTTTAAGGTGCTATTGTAACCTGAAGGCAAGAAACAGGATATGCAACTCGCAATGCACGAATATATTAAGTATAAGCATTTTCTTTTTTCTATTTTTAATAATATCACTTCATAATACCAATTATAGAACTTAATCAACCACGAAATCTAATTCGTCATTTGGTATCGATTCTTACGCTCTCTGAATAATAATTTTTTTTTTCGACTGTATTAATTTAGTTCTTCCGGTAAGCAACATGAAGAGACTTCAATCAACCAGTAAACTTTTTAGCTGAATATTTCATCCATTAAATATTACTAAAATGCTCTACTGATTTCGTAAAGAAAAAATAAAATAAAATTATCTTTCGTTAAAACCAAGAATATAATCAATTTAATTATAGAAGCAACGTGATTTTAAGTGTTTGACTTGACTTACTTATTCATCAACTCAGAGCAAAATTTATTAGAGAGATACACGAAAATGTGAAATGAATGATCGAAATTCCAATTTGTAACAAGTGGATAAGGATGAAATGTGATTTTTCTAAATTATTTGTAACTTCTTCAACTATATCTCATGAACTAATTGGGATAAACTTTATTCAATAACAAACAAATTTAACACAGAATGAAAACACGAAATAATTACAGAACAAAGACGTACAATAAGACAAAGTGACATTTTTAGGGAAGAATACACTGGAAAGTTATTACTCCATGACTTTGATTAAACATGTTACGTCGANAAGAAACACGACCTCTCCCTAGGTATCGTTCACAACAAAACTAAAAACAAAGAGTGCACCCTTTTGACCTGTAAAAGATTTCGGTGAAAATTTACGTAGAAACACGTTTGTAAAAACAGTATTAATAAAATGGCGGTGAAAAACAGGACTCTAGGTAATAGTTCACTTGGCACAATTAATGTTTGATTTCAGAAATTTTTTGATGCTACACAATATTTATATAATAAAAAGAAAGGTCTTATAATTTTTTGGACTCATAAAGAAAATGTATTTTACTATCCCTTTCTCTTCTTCCCCCATCCCCTAGAATTAATTTTCTATATTTATCTCGCATACTATATAACGCGAAGGCGAAGAAAGAGAAAGGGAGAAGGGAAACCACACCATTGTAAAACCTTTTAAGTCCGGCATTTCATAATCCGGAATAATATACAAACCAGCATATTCGTCAATGAACGTTAATTTGAAAAAACTACTACTACAAACATTTCCAGCTGAAATATAGAGTATTTCATGCCACTTCCATAATCTTTACCATCATCTGCGACCGTTTTCTTCACTGTTTTCACATTCCAATTCCATAGAGCGTGTAAAGAAAATGTAGTAATCGGCGGAATAAAATATTTCGGGATCTCTTCAGATCTATAAGAATTAGCTCAGGAGAGTCTATTTTCAATTTTTTTTTCGATAATGTCCATGGTAGTCCAATTTTGTGCGTCAATGTTCAAATAGGTACATTGAAATCAAATTTGAGATTTGACTTTGAATGCGTCGGGAATATAAGCCTATTCTTGGACAGAAGCTCGTTCCGACTTTTTGTTTAGACACCGTGCTGCACTTCCGGTTTCTTAAAAATTAAAATTTTGGACAAATATGCTTTTCGTAGATATACTCTTTCAAGATTCGGGGAAAAGTTATTAAGCAAAAATGAGTTGAAGGCGCCTTATTTACCAGATCAGCCTTTGAGGCAAATGCAAACAGTACCTGAAATCCTTAATTTAAAGAGCTGATGTGAAATTATGCAGCAATCTTCTTATTAGGCAGCAGGGACAAATATATTTCTACATATTGATCTGTTTAATAAATTTATTTTGCATAACGATTGTTTAACTCTTTGTGTATAAAATATTATCCAAATTAGATTTTTTAAGGCTGGTTACTACTATGATCCTTTTTGAAGAATTTAAATTGGAAAGTTGAGTGAGGAACACTCCAGATTTTTTATATAGATCTCAATTTTTAAGATTTTGTTAGTCAGGAAAATGGGAGGCACATGCAATGAAAAAAAATACATATAAATTTCTCTCATTAATTGTAAAAACCTGTTTTTATTTTTAAAAACCTCTACATTCAAATCTGTCCCTCAAATGGCGTCCGCGGAGGGTAGAACTCCGCAATTACTTGACCTCGGCACTAGGAGGAGGAGATGTGATCAGCATCTCGCTCCGCCCGGTTTGACCCCAAGATTGACCATTACTCATTTTACAACAGGCTGAGTAGACATGGGTGGTTGTTTTAATGTTGAGGTGCGATGAAAAGTTACACACCAGAGAACGAACCCCGGTCACACAGACACAAGCTTAGGGGTCTACACACTGAGCCAAGCTGATTCCCTCTTCAGTCCGGATTTTATCTCATCTCACACCAGTATGTCTGATTCAAGAGCTTCCTCTTTATTTGTATCTTATTATTCGAGGGAATAATAATTGTTATCTAATAATTCTTAATATCTGTCTCGTAGACGCGTGGCACGATTTTTCCGAGGCTTCATAGAGGGATTTCAATATCAGAGATAGAATGCCATGAGTGTCAATCTTGTGAAAATTCGTTTTACATAATTATTATACGGGCAATATTTAAACTCACAATTAATCTTTCGTCTGTGGACACAACACAGTTCCTTCCCTTCTGTCTGAGGCACATCCGCTGGGCGTTCACCTATAGATTTTTTTACTCTCAAGCAATGCAAATCCCTCGCTCCCAATGACTATAAAAGATGACACATTTCCCAGTAGCGCAAATACCGCTCCCTGGTACCGTGATCGACATCAGACTTTTAAGTAACATTTTATAAATTCTCTTTCTTTTTAATGCACGAGTTGCCCCTCAGTAAAATAATATTAAAATTATAAAAACAAATAAATTTTTTGTTTTTTAATATATTTTTTAATGAATTTCGTCAAAGTAACAAATGAAATTAACATATCAAATTAGTTATGAAAAAGTATACACTACAAACAAGTTATGAAAAAATTAAAATTTACTAAACTTAATTTTTATAATGAATAACTCCGAGCATAGCTTGGTCTTCTGATATTTTTAATTCATTTTTATTAAGTATTGGTCGTTTGACCTCCTTGCAAGGCTTCTCTTTCTTTTAATTTCTCTTTTTATACATTTGGAATCTTTATTGATATTGTCGAATTTAAGATATAATTATCACAACATTACTACGTAGATGTATGAGGAAAGAAGACGGAGGCGTCCTTGCCGTGTCTACAACGCCAGATGAAGCATCATTGAAACAAAAGAAGGAAATCCACACGAGAGGGGAACGTGATCTTGACACGGTCGCTTTGGCAAAGTGTCGCACGCGTAATGAAGGTTAAGTGGGGATACGATCAAATAGAGAGGAAGGGAGGATAATGATCGGTATAAAAGTGGATGTGAAATCGTCTCACCTGTGTCCTGATCACCTTTTGGAGAGTCATCAGTGCGACAGCAAACACATGATGAGCTCCTGGGTAAGTCTACATTGACTTCATTTTGTATTAACTTAATTCATTCCACGTTTTTTTACTCGCTACATATATTCAGAAATATGGTCTTTATTGGTAGATATTTAATGCTTTTTTCATCAAGTGTTTCGACAATAATATAAATATATTTACGTGGAACCATGGCATACTTTTTATTTACACTACAATTCAACGTTTATCCGAATTTAATATTGATCCGAGATTTTCTCCGTTTTTGTTTCGGATGGATGCGAAAATATATAAAAACCTTTTAGGAACGCGCATCTGACTGTCCAAAATACTTTTTATTTTACTCATTTAGAATTTTTTAGATGAGTACATGTTTACAAGAGATTTGAATAGTTATGCTAATTTTTAAAATTTAAATAATAATGAATAAACACTTCTACGTATTGATTTAAAGAACTGAACAATTATTTCTTTAAAATAAAATTAGTGAAATAAGTTACACATATAATAGGAAACTGCTAACTACTTTTGTTCTTTCTAAGGGGAAGAGCTTGTCATGATTTTCCGTTAGGGCGTAAATACTTTAAGAATTTTTTTAAAAAATATATCAATTACAAACTGTGAATGAACACAAGGAGGTCAGTAAAGCTATTCCCAATAGATTAACGTAGATATGTGAAGTCCGTTACTGCAAATCATTCATTCCGTAAATGATTATACTAATAAAACTAATAATGTTTTTAATTGTACATTGTTCATGTCTAATATCTAAATTTATGTTACAACTTCAAAGTAAAATAAGACGTAGCTTCAGATTAGCATAATTAAAGTAAATTTATCATCTCCAAACAGACAGTAAAAACAATTTCGTATTTCTCGAAAAATTTGAAAAGTGAAATACAATCATAAATCCATCTAAAGGGAACAATTTCTTTCAAATTTTGCAAAGAGATTATACTCATAAATCTAAGATAAAGTAAACCCACAAAAGTTTAAGATCGTAGGTGCGTATCCTGGCGGGAGAAGCATTGCGGTTTGGAAGACTTTTCATATCGAACATCATTCTCTACAGGGGACCGACCAAGAGCCTATGGTCATAGTATCATTCCCATACCAATCAGTAAAAACTACGTTTCTAACTCACATTTATTTGCTTAAATACTCCAATAAATGTAACACATGAAAATTTGGTCCATTCTCTATCAATGGCGATGAATTTTCATACCCTTACAGTGCAAAATGTTGAATTATTGGACTTTCATGTCACAAAACATTTCGCGAGCTTATGAGTATTTGATATCCAGGCAAAATATCGACTTAGCACTGTGAAAAAAACCCACTAGAACGTACAAAAGGGAAATGAGAACGCAACGACGTTAAAATTTTCATACAAGAATAATTAAGTAAATCTGTGGAAAATTCTGTTGTATCGAAAGATGCAGCCACACCATGTCAATGAAACAATGTGACCCTTGTCAAAAAAAAAGTCAAACGGCAATCTAAATTCATTATCAAGTTTTAAAATAACAATATAATTGTCTTCATATAATAAAAAATTTATAGAATGAATGATTAATTAAATAAAGATCTTTCGTGAATACTTCCAAGTTTCATGAACAGTCGGTAACTTGATTTCAGTCAACGTGAGTACAATACATTAAGTTTTATTTGAGAGGTACCAGGCGAGCACGGTTTTATTCTGATGTCTGCGTAAATTCTCGTAGTTGTCTCGCAGAGGAGATAAAATGGTGGTTCATATATGTATTGCATCGTCAACAGGGGACAGCCCATTGGATGAGAGACAATATCCGCCGGCCCTCGAGCCAATCCGAACGAAGGTAACACTTTCGCCTCTTTACTTACATTGCCCTTTCTTCGTCTATTGACCACAGATTGGGGTGATTTCGCGTACAGTACACTATTCATGTCATGGACACACTCTCGTATGAGGCGCACAATATAACTCCCTCTCTCGTCCGAAAGCTATTAGCCAGTCTGAAAACTATGACTCGGTCTGCTAAAGGGGTGGGAATGGTCGCATGTTCCACAAAAACGGATTCACCACCCCTTCGACATACATTACCCTTCGTCGCACTTCGGTGGTCGTTGGGGACGATAGGAGACATTCCTCTTTGAATGATAAATGTTTTCATAATAGATTTTATTTTCTCCTTCTTTCTACACGCGCCTTTCCTTCGATTCGGCAGCCAGAGGAGGAGTATTTTTCGCCCGTTATGACAAATTTCCCATTGTTTGGTTCTGTGTTTCAGGTGTTCATCCTGACCGTGACACTCCTGGCAGCGGGTGCTCATGCGCTCCGGGAACCTTCTCGCGTCGTGGGATATGCTTCTGCAAGCCGTCCCAGTCTGCAGAGCACCGCACCCTCTATTGAACCCGCGTCTCTTAGCACCGCAGACATCGCAGCTGCCGTGCAAAACGCCTTCCCAGGTGAGCAGCTGGACATTAAGAAGATCTGCAAAAACAAGGGGTTCTTCGAAACAATAGTGTGTTTCTTAACGCCCAGAATAAAAGTTTTGGGTCCGAATATGTCTGGTGTAGGATTGGGTTGACCAAGAGAAAGGGTAGCGGTCTAGTTTAGTCTAGTCTCTTACAACGCTGGGTGCTTGATATGACAGCTCTCGCCTGTCATTCGTCAGGCTGGAACTAGAGTTCTTTATAGGGAGAGAGGCGACAACTGGAACAAAATTCCAAGGAATGTAAAGACGATTGTGTAACTTCCGTTGATTTACTGAGCGCGCATCATCATCTAATAAGCACATTCCGTGACCAAAATGGCCGTCATCTAAGTGTTCCCGTTATACTATCCGGACACAATCAGATGACGCGATGTCTGTTGTATCCCTCCCTTATAAAGAACTCTAGCTGTAACGAACCCAGTCAATTCTTTAGGTGGTGATGAACCCATCTCACCCCTCAACACGACTAAATACAAGAATAGAGAATCCTAGTTTTTCACGGACTGTAACACGTTGTTAATAAAAAAAAAATATTTGTATTAACACTGCAGTGTCGTTTTTAAATATATTTTCTAGGAAAATAATCTTTTGTTTTTTTTTTCTTCAATAACCAAAGTACAAACCGTAACAACATTTTTCTAAGGAAATAATTGTTAATTGTTTGCCCAGTCATTTTAAATCTTAAATTCAAAGCTGATTGTGACACTTATTCTTTTATTAATTGCTGACATTCTCTGTCTTTATGATGACTTCCTCCACTGATATCTCTATGAAAAGAGTTGGCGAATGAATTTTTATCGCTTTTCAAAATTTTCATTCGTTTATTAATTATCAAATTAACAAAAGTTTCCTTGAAATGAATCCCAACTCAAAACAGTCTAAAAATGATAAACACTCGAAACTAAATAATGAAATGTTTAAAATTTTGATAAATTACGCAAAATTCTACTGTCTTACTTAAACTGGACATTTCTTTTTCTATAATTTCGGCTCTTTTTTTATGTTTTGGTTTTGTATATATTTAAAAGAACAAGATTTTTGCTTTTTTATGTATTGGTCATTCTTCTATTAATATTGAATTAATAGATATCAATGGCCTGTAGATAACACTCCATGAAAAAATGTGCAAACTTTAAATGAAACATTTTAAATTTTACTTCAGCTTAGTATATCAATATCTCTACATCAGTGACAGCAATATCTGGTACTGATATATTAAACGGACTATTGGGTATCATTAAAATGATAATATTTCATTTTATTTAAGAAATAATGGAAGAAATATAGGTTGATACAGAAATGCCATGTATCAGAATCTTTTTAGCTCTTTAAGTATCAGCATAGTATCAGAAAGCGTATAATCTAGAAGGAATACCGCTATGATTAATAGCATAAACAATTACGGTTTTATAAAATTACTTGGAATCCCATTCTTCTTCGTTACCGTGTCATAACTTACAAACTTCTATAGACATTAAGGGTTGAAGGATAGAATAACCCGAAGACATGCTAAAGATTCGACCAATTGGTTATTGATGGGAAGTGACTACTTAAGAGATTCTATTAATGGGGAATAATCAAAATTCTTAAGATGCTCAAGGCTTAGAAGCGGACTTAATTCAACTCTTGCTTTTCTATCGTTCCCAACAGCTCTCATTGAACGAAACAGATACGTAAGTAACAATAATAAATAATATACAGACGTAATAACTAATATGATTCTCACAAGTATACGTGTTCCATTTGCACTGATTCATTATCAATTTTCTTCGTGAACATTACAAAACCTACATTATTTAAAACTAACATAAGCAATCCTAGAATTTCTGTTCCGAGTCCTTGTTCTGCTCATTGAGAGAAAGAATTGAGGTACAGTTAGCACAGTCAAACCACACACCGGCAAAGGGAGTCGAAAAATGCAAAGTCCAGGGATTTAGACACTTCTGAATAATGAGGTCAGGAGTCAACATTTTAAATAAAATATGGTTTTATGTAAGAGCATTTCATGCACACCCCAGAACTCTCTCCCGTTTACGAAAATGTCTGATCTCTAGCGGACCTGTCAGGAAGTTTCATCGACGTCAAAATATTTCGTTTGCCACACGTCTAACACTATGCAGAGATTATTTGTATTCAAATGTTCCATCAATTCTTCTAATATGGGATAACGATAGAAATTTATGCTTATATTACACACACACACACACACACATATATATATATATATATATATATATATATATATATATATATATATATATNAGCATAAATTTCTATCGTTATCCCATATTAGAAGAATTGATGGATAACGATAGAAATAGATGGATAACGTTATATATATGTACACACATATACATACAGAAGAAATACGAGTAATACTTTTAATAGTTGGCACTACACTTCAAATAAATCCTCAGAAGAGACTTTCTAAATTTGAGATAAATTGATCAAGTACTTTTGATGATTTCGATTTACCAATTACTTAGTATCACTCATTTGGATTGATTTTTTAGATCTGCGTAACTCGATGGATTGCGAACTGAGGTACTGAGAGTGGTTCGAACTCGCAATGAGTTCCCGCGGGATTATTTTCAGTCATATCACCCAGACACATTCCACTCACTATTCTGCCATCAATAAAATCAGTTTAGGATCTACCTCTTCTTTCAGTTGACGGCAAAAAAATCGNTTAGGATCTACCTCTTCTTTCAGTTGACGGCAAAAAAATCGTCGAACTTGTTTATGGATATCGAAGAATCTGACGAATTTCATGAGAGAGTACAATCTTATGTATTTTTTACAATCATAATTTTGCTCTCAATCTTAACGCTCTAAACAAATAGCTTCTCGTCCTGCTACTCATTGGGTTGAATTCTTCTTTTGGGAGACCAGTATTGATTGCTGAGCGGTTATAGTAGTGGCCTCTTAAATCCCAGTTGTGGTTGACAGTCTTTTCTGGTACTAAAATTTTAGCCTTATCCGCTTGAGGTCCATCAGATCCCGTGACCATCATTATATGCTCCCGGGAGACTTAATTCTCGGCGAAGAAGGGACCTAAAAAGAGTTCCGTCTTACACTGCTATCTGGACATAGAAGACGGAATATCAAAATGCAAAATGGTTCCGGTCAAAGGGTACACCGGTAGAAGAACGGACACAAAAATCGAAAGCCAAGACTCATACGTTACATTTAAGTTGGGTTAATACGATGCATTTTGTGGTCCAATATTGCATATGCGCTAAGATGTCCGCTATCAAGTCTAGAAGGATGGTAAATAACGTTTCTGCTGTCAACGCTGCAATGTGATGTGAAGACTTGGGAAATAGGATTTGTTGTATTTTTCGTGCATTCTTGCATGTAAGATTGAAATTTTTGCAAATAAAAACCTCTCATCTCGTTCGAGACTCTCTCCTTTGCACTTTCTAAATAAATAAATAAACTTTATTGTCAAAAAGCAGTAACAAACTGCATATAACTACGTAGGGAATAATAAATTAAGTTTCTCTCTGGAAATAAGCAAGGGACCATTCCATCAATTTCGATGAGTGGTTTATAAGGCAGTGGCCGAATAATTATTAACCAAAGAAATTTTGAATAATTACATGCAGTTATCCATTTATTCTTCCAAAATGAATTGTAAATATTTGTGAAGTATAAATTCGAGATTAATAAAACAAAAGTATAAATAAGTTTTCCGCTCCTTGAAAATCCGCCACTACCCGAAGAGACACCCGGGTAAGTTGGAGACTACAGAGATAATGTTGGCGATCGTGTTTCTCTACATTTTCTAATTCTTTTTGTCTCCATTTCGTTGTTCAGGTGACGATGGCGAGGAGGGAGTGCCGGGAGTAGTAGGAGCTCCAGCCGGGCAACCCACCGATGCCCCCACAACCTGGGGCTTCTCCATGCTACAGAGGTTCCTCGGTCTGCTGCACCTGCCCTTGGTGAAGACGAAGAGTGGCTGGATGCGCGGAAGTCTGCTGCAGTCCCGCAAACACAAGATCATCTTCTCCTTCAGAGGAATCCGCTATGTTAAGGCTCCGGTCGGCGAATTGCGCTTCCAGGTGAGGTTCTCAATCCTTAGTAAAAGCTAGACTCCTTAACAAAAAAAAAAACTGGGACTGGAAAAGCTAAACAAATAATAAAAAAACATGGAGTGTGCTCACTTTTTACTTCACATTCCAAATATAATTTAAAACAAAAAACGCACGGCACTGAACACCGAACATAACATTTAAAATTATGAATAAATACACTTCAAAATGAAGTCAAAAATATTATAATTATTAAAAAAGTGACTTATTTAAAAGATCTATCGGTTTCAAAATAAATATCATCACATTACATGGAAACACCTAACATAATAATATTTTAAAGTATAGATTGCATGAATTATCTTTTACATTAAACTCTTTGCAATAGCCGTAGAGACAGATTTTTGAAAAACTCCCCCAAAATAAATCCGATTAAATACTTTCCTTATACACACTGTGTAATTTGAAAGTAAAGCGAACCAGCAGGGGTGGAAGTATAATGTGGATGTTCTCATTGTTCCGAAAAATACTACACGCAATTTCTCGTTCACGCGAGGCTAGAATCAGTTGTAGTTAGTCACATGATAGTGTCATGCCTCCCTCCCTCTGTTTCTCCCTACTCCACAGCTGGAACGAAATAAGCTGAGAGAATTTAAGCGTAGTAAATATTACTATTATGAGAAATTTTTTGCTCTAAAGTCATGGAGGTTCTCTGTTGATTAGAGACTGTAGAGAAAACACTACGGATGTGTAATAATAGGTTTCCACAATAGAAGTCAATCCATTCTCAGTTGTCCGGGACAAACTCCGTCCCAGTAGACAGAACTCAAGTTTCGGTCATTCTGTGTCACCTTCTTCAGAAATACGTCATAATCGAACAGTCCAAAAATGTCTGTCGTACTCTGCTCAAAACACAGCAAAAATATTATTTAGGAAATATGGACGTGTTTGCCTAGTATTCATACTTACTATGAATTTTCTCTTTTCTCTTCACCCAACGAACCACATTCTGGATATCGAAGGTTGTATTTTTTTAATGAGTAGAAAAATCGAATATGTATTTATATATCGGCGTCAAAGCTTCTGTAGCTTTAATGGATTTCCTTATTTAATTAAAGAGTTCCTACCAGTTATCACCACTTAAAATATTTTTATATTCAATTTCAGATTGAATAGAATAATAAAAATTCTGAAAATTTCCAATTCCTTGTATTTATCATGTTCTACTGGCGTTACTCATAATAATTTATTAAAATATTTTAATGTATGTTTCTTTCATTATAGTAATATTTATATCCGTAACCAATCTTGACACGGTTGAGTACAGTATCTCTTGAACTCTTTCCCGCTTTGTGTTTTCCTTTGGGAACGTCTTTCGGAATAGTTAGGGAGGTCCCTACCTTGTTTCCGGAAAATAAATAACAAAATTGAAGTCCATGTAATAATATTATTATTTTTCATTTTTTTTTCATTTTTCAAGNATTTTTCATTTTTTTTCATTTTTCAAGTACTCTCAAATACTCACTTCTTTCTGGTCCATAAATTGGGCATACCCACAACATTTGTTGCACATTTTCTTATCCTATTTTGCATATGACATATTTTCTTTTTAAATAGGCATTCATTCATTTTTCCATGGCCGCTTATGTTTCGGTTGTTCTCGAACACATTCAATTCTTAACTGCTCTCTCGAAATAAATGATCACGACTTACAACATTTCATCCAAAGTGATTTACAAATAATACTGTGTTGATTCCAGCCTCCCCAGGAATATCCTTCGTGGAGTGGAGTTTTCGACGCATCCAAGGACGGCCCGGCGTGTCCTCAAGAAAACCACTACGACTTCCCCACCAATGAGGACTGCCTCTTCCTGAACGTGTACACCACGGCTCTTCCCACTCTCCTGCACAACCCCAAACGACCAGTCTTCCTCTACGTCCACATGGGCGGATGGTGAGTCGAACACTCCGGACACCCCTTTTGCGTGCACGACTAGCGTAAGGCATTAAGAGGACAGTTTTTTTAAAACCTCCGATGGGCCTCAAAAAAAGATAAATTTACTTAACATTATAACTTTATTACCCAAAGTACAACAGGGTGTTACTTATTTTTTAACATAATCGCCAAAATGTTTGAGACATTTGTTATACCGTGACACAAGCTTCTCGATGCCTTTTTGACAAGAGTCGGCCACCAGAGAGAAGAGATACGTCATGACGGCAACTTGCAGTTCGTCGTTGCCGGCGAAGCTTTTTCCGTCCAACTATTGTCTTCGATTATTGTCCCCTGCTGTAGACATTGTATTTCTCAGCATCTGCTTGAACGTTTCCGGCTTTCATGGAGAATCTAGGGTGACCACTTTTTGAGGGACAAAAAAAGAGTGTTGTTGGTGGACTTTATGGAAACTTTGGAAAATACTGTTCTAACGGAGATAGCAGCCGTGTTACGTGACTGAAAATAATGAAACCCTTGTCAAAGAAACAGTCAAATGACAATTTAAATATTGGTTCATTTAAGAGTATGGCGGTATACGCTCTATTTAAGCGACCTTGCTATTCCTTTGCAGGTACGGCAACAACGCCCGTAGTGATAACCATGGACCTCAATACATTGCTGACCAAGACATGGTGATTGTCACATTCAATTACCGATTGGGCGCTTTGGGTTTCCTGTCCACTGGAGACGGAGTTATCCCAGGAAACAACGCTATGAAGGATCAGGTGAAGCCTCATTCCGTTTCTTATAATGTAGTNTGTACACCACGGCTCTTCCCACTCTCCTGCACAACCCCAAACGACCAGTCTTCCTCTACGTCCACATGGGCGGATGGTGAGTCGAACACTCCGGACACCCCTTTTGCGTGCACGACTAGCGTAAGGCATTAAGAGGACAGTTTTTTTAAAACCTCCGATGGGCCTCAAAAAAAGATAAATTTACTTAACATTATAACTTTATTACCCAAAGTACAACAGGGTGTTACTTATTTTTTAACATAATCGCCAAAATGATTGAGGCATTTGTTATACCGTGACACAAGCTTCTCGATGCCTTTTTGACAAGAGTCGGCCACCAGAGAGAAGAGATACGTCATGACGGCAACTTGCAGTTCGTCGTTGCCGGCGAAGCTTTTTCCGTCCAACTATTGTCTTCGATTATTGTCCCCTGCTGTAGACATTGTATTTCTCAGCATCTGCTTGAACGTTTCCGGCTTTCATGGAGAATCTAGGGTGACCACTTTTTGAGGGACAAAAAAAGAGTGTTGTTGGTGGACTTTATGGAAACTTTGGAAAATACTGTTCTAACGGAGATAGCAGCCGTGTTACGTGACTGAAAATAATGAAACCCTTGTCAAAGAAACAGTCAAATGACAATTTAAATATTGGTTCATTTAAGAGTATGGCGGTATACGCTCTATTTAAGCGACCTTGCTATTCCTTTGCAGGTACGGCAACAACGCCCGTAGTGATAACCATGGACCTCAATACATTGCTGACCAAGACATGGTGATTGTCACATTCAATTACCGATTGGGCGCTTTGGGTTTCCTGTCCACTGGAGACGGAGTTATCCCAGGAAACAACGCTATGAAGGATCAGGTGAAGCCTCATTCCGTTTCTTATAATGTAGTAAATGACAGTAATTAATATGTAGAGAGTGAATCGTGATGTATCGATTAATACGCGTGTCGAACACATTTGAGGACGGCTCTCTATATCTCGGTGACCCAAAAAGAAGTTTGTAAGACGGACAATGCGCAACTACAGGTAGTTTTTCGGAAAACTCCAGTTCCTCGTCAATTGTTTTTCTATTATGAAACACAATAAGCAGGTTTGTAGTTTCTATTTAACAGCTTATCTTTTTAAAGGTTAGACGTTTTAGTTGTCTAAGCCAACTATCTCAATAAAGGGAATTTTCTTTGTCATGTCAGCGAGGTCAATGCCTGGTCTATTGTATACATGATTATTACTTTTCCTAAGCAAACAACGGCTCAGATAAAAATTTGTTCGTGACAGGTGGCAGCCATGCGATGGGTACAGAAGCATATCCACGCTTTCGGGGGAGACCCGAACCGCGTCACTCTCGCCGGATACAGTGCAGGCGNCATGGACCTCAATACATTGCTGACCAAGACATGGTGATTGTCACATTCAATTACCGATTGGGCGCTTTGGGTTTCCTGTCCACTGGAGACGGAGTTATCCCAGGAAACAACGCTATGAAGGATCAGGTGAAGCCTCATTCCGTTTCTTATAATGTAGTAAATGACAGTAATTAATATGTAGAGAGTGAATCGTGATGTATCGATTAATACGCGTGTCGAACACATTTGAGGACGGCTCTCTATATCTCGGTGACCCAAAAAGAAGTTTGTAAGACGGACAATGCGCAACTACAGGTAGTTTTTCGGAAAACTCCAGTTCCTCGTCAATTGTTTTTCTATTATGAAACACAATAAGCAGGTTTGTAGTTTCTATTTAACAGCTTATCTTTTTAAAGGTTACACGTTTTAGTTGTCTAAGCCAACTATCTCAATAAAGGGAATTTTCTTTGTCATGTCAGCGAGATCAATGCCTGGTCTATTGTATACATGATTATTACTTTTCCTAAGCAAACAACAGCTCAGATAAAAATTCGTTCGTGACAGGTGGCAGCCATGCGATGGGTACAGAAGCATATCCACGCTTTCGGGGGAGACCCGAACCGCGTCACTCTCGCCGGATACAGTGCAGGCGCAGCAGCCGTGTGGTTCCATTTGGCTTCTCCTATGTCCAAGGGACTCTTCCATCAGGCCATCGCCATGAGCTCATCCATCAACCCACAGAACGATCTCACGACGGTACGATCCAATCTCAAGTCATGTTACCCTCAGATGTGAGAAATTTCCTACCGTGATATTAACCTCCCTTAAAAAACGTTTCTCTATTGTAACATTCTTATATTCTCCATCCCACTCCGATAGAATTTAAGTCGCAAGGAACTTCGAAATGTGGACACACCACGAAACAGATATTTGTTTAAATAATTTATACGGCCTTATTCATAGACTAAATTTATGGTCAATTTTAATGCCGAAATTAAGTAGTAGTGCGTGATAATGGTCCACAGTGCGGACCGAAATGTTGTAAAATATACCCTGTGAAAATATGGTCGCATTAATTAATTAAACTAATATGAATTCGTTCACTGTTAAACAACATTCTGTTCACTGATTTTGGCTTCCGATACACGCAAATGTGCGCATCTTGATGCAAAGGTAATGAAGGAACAGTCCCTCGATTTCGACGTGAAAGAAATCCCAATGAAAGCCAAGACTTCCACAAATCCAAACCACGAATTAGAATCTAAGCAACAAATTGAGGAAACTAAACATGGACAAAACACCCAAAAACTCAGATCTATGTTTGAATATTTCGTTTCCAGNCCCTCAGATGTGAGAAATTTCCTACCGTGATATTAACCTCCCTTAAAAAACGTTTCTCTGTTGTAACATTCTTACATTCTCCATCCCACTCCGATAGAATTTAAGTCGCAAGGAACTTCGAAATGTAGACATACCACGAAACAGATATTTGTTTAAATAATTTATACGGCCTTATTCATAGACTAAATTTATGGTCAATTTTAATGCCCCAATTAAGTAGTAGTAAGTGATAATGGTCCACAGTGCGGACCGAAAAGTAATAAAATAAACCCTGTGAAAATATGGTCGCATTAATTAATTAAACTAATATGAATTCGTTCACTGTTAAACAACATTCTGTTCACTGATTTTGGCTTCCGATACACGCAAATGTGCGCATCTTGATGCAAAGGTAATGAAGGAACAGTCCCTCGATTTCGACGTGAAAGAAATCCCAATGAAAGCCAAGACTTCCACAAATCCAAACCACGAATTAGAATCTAAGCAACAAATTGAGGAAACTAAACATGGACAAAACACCCAAAAACTCAGATCTATGTTTGAATATTTCGTTTCCAGAACATTGAGGCGTTTTTTCAATATTAATAAGTTTCATGCGGAAATGTGCAATTAAAAATATAAACCAACATCCAGAAGAAAATTACGTTATTTCTCTATGAGATTGGTTCTGGTCGAAGAAAACAACCATTTTGTCCTACTTTTCTAAGTGAACATTAAAATCTTAAAAAAAGTATTTTTTTAAGTTAAGAAAATGTTTTTCTCAATTAATTATAACAAGAAACATGACCTCTAATTTTCGCTAAAACCATTAATGTAGACCAAGTTAAAAGAAGCGGTTTGTTCGAAATAGAAGATGTATTTTACGGTCCCGTCATAGAGAGTGATCATTAAAGAGAAGTTTTACTGTATTTGGATGATTTATATTTAATGTAGGCTGTTCCAAATATAGCCAATATGTTCCTATCGTTTAGAATTATAATCGGAAAGTTGGAAGGCACACACACCGGGTTCTCTTCCTCATATTACTGAAAATGTAAGAATTGTAGCTACCACAATATATAACATCCAGAATTAGATTTCAGGACCAAAATAATTGCTGAGACGGAAACTACACCCAAACATCTTGAAACACCGAAAGGGGCGTCTAGTGGTAGTGTTTTCACCTCCACCACACAGATGAACGTTGAAACGCGAGCTCAGATCTTGTTCTGCCGAATTCTGAGAGGTTTTCAGCTGGGGTATCCCTTACCTACTCCAGACAAATGACGGTTCGGTACCGTAAGTTCCCTGGAAATGCAACATCTGTATTTCCCAATTCACGGACAGATCACCCAAGTCACGGTTAGGTGGAAGGTCAGGTGTCATGGCCTGAACCTCTCTATATAAGATATAAAATAAATAAATAATAAATTATTGTGTGCAGGACGTCCGTGGACCTCTCCAATTGGCTCAAAAACAAGCTATAATGGCCGGTTGCGATCCAAACCAGTTGGAGACTTCACAACAGGTGAAGGACTGCCTCATAGCGTTGCCCGCGCAGAACATCTCAGGAACTCTGGCAGCAGGAGAGCTCTATGTGAGTAAAAGATTTTTATTCATTTTGAAACATCATTCGCTGTCGCCTTGACCCAGTGGGTAGAGCACTAAGTTGTTGACTCTACCCATATAAGTTTTTCATTACACTCTAACATCCAGAATGACTCTTAGGCCTATTCAACCTCCTGTAAAGTGAGTGACGGGTCAATCCTGTAATCCAATCGACCGCAGTGAGATTCTCGCCACATCTTCTCCTTCTAGTATCGAGGCCAAGAAATTGCAGACCTTTACCTTCCGTTAGCCCCAAAAGGGGAATGTCGACTTGACTTTATAACAACTTTAAAATGAAATATCAATGGATTTTTTCTTTATACGGTTGTTATTTAAGATTTTAATCTCCAGAACCACCAAAATTGTTAAACATATTCATGGATACTTTCGTAATTAATGCGTTTTACATAATTACGAATGGAGCATTATATATTTTTCTTTTCGCTTACACTTTAATTTTTTTGCTTATTTAAACCGTGCGAATGCCACCATACGTAGGACTGGGGCATCGATCCTCTCCTCATCTGGTACCCTGTGGTTGAGGTGGACACTGAAGGGGAGGAACACTTCCTCACGAAGAATGTGCTGGAGTACTTCAGCACCGGCGACTTCAACAAAGTGCCTTTCATCACCGGACACACGCGCGATGAGATGGACTGGCGCGCCTCCAGTGAGTAAAATGTACCATAAGTTTAATCACATCTTACACTATACGCAAGCTGAGTTGGCGGAGCGCTCTTCTATTCAGTTGTAGCGTTTGCTGCGTACTATCCATCGAAAATACATTGCCTCTGTCACATACAATGTAAACAGACAGATTATCTTACAATCAGCTCATGCTCCGTTGACTACCTTCTGAACTTTTCTTGATTTAGGGTCGTTATTCCCGCAAACTTTTTGAGATTTTGTAGTTATTGCTCAGTCCACGCGCGCTGCCCTGCTCGATGACGAACACCCACGTTTAATTGAGAAAATGGTATAAGCCAATTAGAATCGCTGTCGGTTTTGCCTGACCCCGAGTGGAGGGGGTCACCCTTACCTGACAATCTACCATGTGTGGAAAATGAGACGTTTCTAACAATGCCTAAGAGTGAGACAATGGGTAATGACACCCTTTCTGGTTACGCCAACTGAAATCACGCCAATTCAACTATACTATGACTATGCTATACAATGTCTATGCTATGGCTCATGTAAAAGTGGAAAGAGAAAATTCAAGATGGCTGCCAAGGGAAGTAAAAAACATAATGCCAACTTCAATGTAATCAACTTCTAACTTAAAAGGAAACTGGTGGGCGGTGGCAGCCACTCTTTGGGTGTTGTTTTAATCTTCTATCATAAGAGAAAGAGGAACAGATTCGACTCGCGCTTCGGCGGGTGAGGAACAATAGTTCATATTTTCCTCACCAGAACTGCTCCTACATACACGCACCCTGTGTTGCAGATGTCTTCTACAATCCTAAGCTCCTGCACGAAATGAACTCCAACTGGACGTCGGTGGCGCCCCGCGCTTTCATGTACGTCGACTCTCCGAACAGCGATGAGAACAGTCAGGCCATCAAGGATTTCTACTTGGGCGGCGGACCTGTCACAGAAGATAATGTCTTCTACCTGGGCAAGGTGAGATTTCTTGGCATGCTAATGTTTCAATGACACCGTGCCAAAATATAATTGCACAAAAATTGCAAATTTAGGGAGATCGAACACCGGCCAAACCAAATCGCAACATCTGAAGCGTTCAGTGCATAACTAAGCCAAGTCCAATTTTTTTCACTATTTAGTTGTTTCCGGTCTAGAGGCGTAAAATTTATATTTTTCAGTGACACAGTTAACCTAGTCGTTAGTTCATCTGATTTATAAAAAAATAGAATCAGATTTCTCGGATCACTTCAGAATTGGAAGAACAAAGAAAGCTTTAAAAGTCAATGTCTCGAAATCAGATGATATGGATTTATTATCGGTTTCAAATGAAATATTCTAGAGTTTGAAACTCGGGTTCAATTTTCCTATCTACCAAACTACAACAAATTTTACAGCAAATTTTAGCATAAATATTTTTACGTTATTAGGTATGAGTTAAACTTTTTTTTACAATCTCTGAGTAATTTTTTATTGTTTGGAAGGTTAAAAACACGGTTTTCCTGCGTTTTCAAGAAAAGGATCAAATTCCAAAATTTATTCTTTCGGTTAAGTTTAGGACATTCAATTATTTATACAGTGTTGCTGAAAGAGCTATTTATACGATACGTTCGTTTTATGATTTTATCTTTGCTAAAAAAATTGTTCTGGTAATTCAATTAACGTCCATTACGAAATCTAATTAAATAAATAATTCAAACCTTACGACCTTTTCTGGACGAATAATATTTTTAATTTTTGTGAATATCTCATTCGTGTCGACGTGAATTTGTGCTGCCGTCGTTGTTCTTGTAATTTTTATAAAACCTTGCAAAATCAAGATCTGCTAATCGTGCAGCCTTCTCTCCGGATACTCGGGGTCGGGTGCCTGCCGGTGTTACTCTCGTTCCGCCGCTCAATTATTCCTCTGCGTTTTATCAAGTGTTATAAAACGTTAATGAACTACCATTAATAAGCTAGGTGTTTATTCTTATCCTATTTTAAGGCCTGATGGCACTGCGCACACCGACGACAAACTGTCGCACGACAGTCGAAAGACAGTCGTATCGGTAGTATTCGCGTTGTCTGTTTTTGAGGTTTCTTCGTGGCGACACACAGGAAGCTTGTGGCGGTGGAAAGGATGCGAACACACGCTATTTATCTCGTTCACACGAGTGCTTGGGCAACTTCTAGTTAACAGCCTGCGATTCCACTTTGATTCACGGCAACAACTTCTACAATTACACATACAGATGATTTAATCAATGTAAATCTTCTTAGTTATTTATGACATAAAGTAACCAATTTTTTGCCAGTATTTTCATTTATATTTTATAATTAATATTTAATTCCTTTTTTATCAAATGATTCAAAAGGACTGAAGCTNAAAGACAGTCGTATCGGTAGTATTCGCGTTGTCTGTTTTTGAGGTTTCTTCGTGGCGACACACAGGAAGCTTGTGGCGGTGGAAAGGATGCGAACACACGCTATTTATCTCGTTCACACGAGTGCTTGGGCAACTTCTAGTTAACAGCCTGCGATTCCACTTTGATTCACGGCAACAACTTCTGCAATTACACATACAGATGATTTAATCAATGTAAATCTTCTTAGTTATTTATGACATAAAGTAACCAATTTTTTGCCAGTATTTTCATTTATATTTTATAATTAATATTTAATTCCTTTTTTATCAAATGATTGAAAAAGACAGAAGCTACCGATATTACCCCACAAGAAAAGCATTGGATTCCTAATAATAATGAGACATTGTTGTTGATCTCTGAGAGATTCATATTTGGAGCACGTGGGGAGCTTTTAAGAGCTTTCTGGGATAGACCACCTACAGCGAGCATACTGTGGCGAAGCTAAGGCTTCGCCACAGTAGGGGGTCAGGGGTAAAAACCTCGCCGAGCAAAGCGAGTCTATTAATTAAAATGTAATGAACAATAATATAAAATGTTTCATATCATCATGAGCTAAAACATATTATTCTTTCGGTAAATTTAAACTTAGTTTTTATTTTTTTTAAATATGCAATCGAAAATATAAAAATGTAAATAAATAATGGTATTCAGATCTCGAGTTCTGGGATATACAAGTGTCGTTGAAAATCAAGGAAAATCTCAGACAAATTTTTTTCCTTCAGTGCTATTCAGACTCCACCATCCAATTTGGCGTGGACCGATCTCTGAGGGCCGCGTCCAAACTCAACCCGAATCCTGTCTGGCACTACGAGTTCGAATACCAGGGCCGGTACAGCTACCAGTACCGTGAGAATACAACCATCCCCTATGGGGTGATGCATCAGGTATGGTTACCACTTCCTTTCTTCCCCCATTGAAATTCCTACACTTAATCGTGTCTAGTTGAGTTGCGGCTGTGTTATGTAGCTGGAAATAACTATAGACTAAACCAACAGTAAAAACGCGAGACTCAGCCATCCAAATAATTTAATTATTTCATCTAAATAAATAAATATTTTTTGAAAAATATGATACAATCTCCATTTAACTACGCAGAGGACAATAAATTAATTTACTGTGCGAAAGCAAGCAAGGGACCATTCCATCAATACCGACCAAAGTGCCTGAAGGCAGAAGCGGAATCAACATAACTGCGCTGTGAGGCATTTTTGGATGAATTTAGAATCTAAACATATTCAATTTACGAAACTTAAGAGTTAAAATGTTACGCAAGTCAAATACAGAGATAGTACTA
>NNCF01134493.1:0-27824 GCA_002313205.1 Laupala kohalensis
CCGTTGCACATCGCTTCTGGTATTTTCATTATTACATCATTATTTCGGCAAAGCTCTATTTACTTTTTAAATCCAACAATTCAATTGGACAATCATTCCAATGTAGGCGTTTTTGTACAGTTTGTTTCTCAGGAATGACTCACAAGAAACGCAAATAATTTTGTTAAAACAGTAAAAATTAATTATTTCTTAACAAATCGCGTAAAGCACTATAACAAAAAAAAAAGGAGGTACAAAATTGAGTTTCCACCTTGATCACGCACAGTGAACTAATACATTTGAGGTAAAGCATTGAATCTTCAGTCATTGAAATTATGTACACAAAGACAAAAATATTAAGACACAAATTCAATGCTTCAGCGCAAAAGACAATGAAACGCGTTTTGCTAGATTGGCCGTCTNAGAGTAATCTTAGCATTGCTAGGTAGAGAAGCAGGTTTCTGTTTTCACTTCTTGGTTCACACGAAGCAATTAGTCTCCCGGTCTTTTGATAGACACTAGATGACCCGTATCCCATGTTCGCGTCTGCTTATTCAACGGTATCGATATGTGCATGGCAAGACTTTTTACGATATATTCATCAGTTTCGAAAATGAACTGAAATTATTTATCATGTTAAGATGTCCGTTAACTTTAAAATTGATACATGGTAGTGATTTTTCTTTTCATGCATGCTACTTTTAAAAAGTATTTTCATTATGTACCTATTATATATTCTTAACTCCCAAAATCCACCATTTTCGACCCCCGCCTCCAATATTTTCAATAACACTGTTTACGACACGAACGCCTTCCCCCTATGGGAACCCCTCTGGTAGGCATAAAGATTTAAGTTAAATATGCAAGAATCAATAGATTCAAGGTACAGGATTTGATGGTGCACCACAAAAAAATGTTATTGTCTGTAGTGTAATTTTTATGTAATGCATTTTACATAAGTCATATAATATGACAAAAATTAAAGGTTTTTTATTTAACATAACTACCACTTAGTGGATTTTTTAAAAGAAATGTACTCCTTTAATGTACAGCATAGTGTACTAACTAATAGAATCTTCTGAGAAATTGTTCTTCAAAAGTAAACGATAAAGAGAAATTTTACTTGAAAATCTGTCAATTTAAATTTTAGACACAATATATGATGATCTATTATAAAATGCTGTTATTGTTCATATAACATATTTAAATTCACAAAAAGATAAAAAAAGTTATTTTTGTGAAAAACGAAACAAAATATTTTTTTTAATTTGCTCAGAACTTTATCCTTTTGACAGAAATTTACTTATAATATACCCATTCAACACAGAATTTAATAAGTTTTAATTTTTGTAAGCGCATTGTTTCTTATGAGTTATTTGCGGAAATATTTCAAATTCAAAAGATTTGAAGAATGGAATGGATTTAATTGTTAATACACTATTACAGATATTTAAGGATATTTTTTATGAGTCTCTTGCTATTTGTCACTACTTTTGAAGAGTATTTCAGTTTAACTGGACGAAAATTACTCCCTTGATTTTTTTAAGTATCCGTTGCCGAAAGGTGTAATCATATCGTTTACTGAGAACAATTATTAAGCAACAAAATTTTAAATGTAGCAATAAAATACTACGAGGTGTATATTATAATCTGGAACGATTATTTATTCAGTTTTATAATGTTTGCTAAAGCTATAGCAAACTGCATTTTTAAAGAAACACATAGCAACAAATACCTTGTTTCTGCAATAAAATATCGGTAAGACAGCTTTCAATAATGGCATTAAATTATTGCAGTTTAGTAAAATTGGTATGTGAAGAAATATTAATGATTTTTTCCATATATTTTTCTTGAAACCCTTCATAGGATTTTTTGTATTATATCATGTTCTTGTAGCTGTGCTACCAATAAGATGAGTGCAAAGGTAAAATGAAGACTGGCTATTTGTTAAAGCGATAAAAAGGAAAACAGCAGTTTGCCTTAAAAATCCGTTTTAACCAATTTAACATCAGGAATAGAAATATCTGAAATATTTCTTTATCTTCGCAATTGAATATAAGAAGATACCAAAAAAATTGCACATCTTGTTTCCCTTGAAATGAAGATATAATAATATCAACAAATCCATGTCAAGAAGATTATTTATAACTAAATAAAACAATGTGCTCTTTTACACCTTTCATACGACATGTTTATGATTTTATGGCATTAAGAGGAAAAAAATCGGTAAATGATAAAATTTAGTTTCAAAACTTTTTACTGTTATATTGCATTCAAATACAAATCTGATTGTGTTTTACATTCGTTTAATGACGAAAGAATATTCAACTTCAGTGCATAAGTCGCTGTCTGCCAACCCTGACTTCGTAACTCCTTCCGCGTACGTTTTTCAACATTTTACATCACGCATCGACTCTTCGTTCGCAGATACATTTACAAAGAAAACAAATATCTTATCGCTGTTGAATTGCGTTGTGGTATCTTCTGTACCGAGTTCACTCTGGCAAACGAAAGAATGACAGCCGTTCATCTCTTTTCTTCAAATAACGCAGCGAGTGTGAATACTTGAGAGTGAAAAGGGAGCGGCCGACAACCCACAAGCGGCCTCCCAAGCGACAGCGGAGCACAAGAGACGGTTGGCTGACGTCACGCACAGCGGGCGGTCGGCAGGACAGACAAGTTCAAACGACGAAGATACAAGGAACGATACTGCTACTCCTTTTCAACATCTTATAGTGGATTTGTGTTTTCATGTCGACTTTTTATAGTGTCAAAATTAAACCATTAGTTTTAACAAAACAGAACATGATGAAAAGCACTAAGAATTCTACGATCAAAGAAGACAACTAAAAAATATTTTTATAACGCAAAATCATGTGAATGCATTCAGAAGAGCAACTTTTTCACTGAGAGGTTATTCCTTTAAGAGTTGGAATCTTACCTAAGAGCGTTACTCTGCAGAAGAGTTATGCTACACCATTAACACTTTGCACTTCTGTACCGAGAGAAACTAAATAATAAAATAAATAGTCCACAATTACTCACGTATTCCGCTTCTTGGTGTTGAAAACAAGGAAAAAACTTGCAGCGATGCTGGCAGCACTCAATCCGTTGAACGACTGGCGACGAGGCGCGCGGTGGAAGTGGGAGAAGCATCGCTAAGGTCAACAGACAAACGTCACGAATGACGCATGGTTCAACTCTTCAACGAGAGACTGAATCAGTTTAAAAATTTCTCCTTTTCATCTTTCGATACAGGAATATATTGTTTGACTTCGCAGAAAACCGTCTAGATTTCATGCGGTTTATCCGAAATGAACCCGATGCGCATTTTGTACATACATGGCCACGAACATTCTTACTCCTCAGCTCGCCCTAATGTGCCCTTACCATCTTATCCGAACTGCGTAATCAACGGAATACTTTTGATTTTTACATTGCCAATAAAAGAAACTGAATAAGATAAATTATGACACATGGGGATTAGTGTCATATTACCCAATAGGCACAACTACGCACTGACCTAAAGTCCCCGATTCCAAAGGACCCAAAAATAAGTTTGAAATTTCTAACTATTTTATCATATGGAAAACCAAGTGTATAAGAATGCACAGATTGTTAGTTTTAGTCACAAATCCGTCACTAAGTCCATTTGTAACGAAAGACCAATTAAAAGTAAAAGATCTCTCAGATGATTAATTTCATTACGGTGTTATGAACCAAGCCGTATTAGGTTGAATCCTTCAGACTTAGTATTGGGCAGAGTAAAACATTCAACAGAACAGTCCATTGTCATGAACTGTGGCGAAGGGCGGATATATCTCAGAAAAGAATTAACTACGATTTCGTTCACAGACAAAAGCCGATTTAAACTTACAATTATTGTCCGTATAATAATTTTGTAAAACAAAATTTCGCAAGATTGACACTAATAATATTCGACTCTTTATATTTACTTGTAAAAACCTTATACATCCAGTCTCAGCAAAATTCCATCATTAGTTTAGGAAATAGCCAGTTTAATCTTACAATTATTACTCGTATAATAAAAGTAAGATAAGTAGAAAAAATATATGGTAGGCAATCATTTTACTCATTAGCGTTTCAAAGAATTGTCATAAAAGTTTCAACGACTATAAAACTACATTACAATGAAGGTGGTAAAGTATAAGCAAGGAAAACGATTGACCAATGGTATGTAATGGAAATGATTAAACCAAATATAAACTTATATTAAAAATGCATTTCATGGAATAGAGAAAACTCACGTGTTCGACAAAGTGGAGTTAAAATGTTAGAAGGGAAAATATTATTCTTGTTGCCCGTGCCATCATTTCTCATTTTACTGATCAAAAGTAATTTTATCGTGAAACTAGTACGGTACCGTAACGGAATTAAATGTCAGAATCCAAATTCCAGGCATAATCAATGGTTTGGAATAATATTTAAAGTATCAACATATATATTCACTTTTATACAAACATTGTGAAAAAGAGGCATAGGAAATAAGTTATCGCGGTTGTGAATATCCGGTATCCGGTTCGGTTTCGGTATCCAGCTCGGCTTGTCATCACATTACGCCGCCTAACCGAGAGCTTACTGTAAAGCAATTAAATATTTATTCTTTTATTGGGGTCAATTTGGGTGACTTTAGAAGAAATCAAGTGTTTTTCTAATATTCAGTGAATATTTCTGTTCGAATCAGAATTATTAGGAAGGGAGGAAGTACACACGTATAAGATGTGTTTAAAGGCGGGGACGTTCAGGTTTTGTCTCTTATTTAAATAATGTCACGCAAAAAGCGAACATCCAAAAAATCTGGCAGACAAGGGGTACGGTGCAATTGCGTCCCATGGTAAGAAGATCATTGGGGTCTCGCGGAAGATCGGCGCACGGACGCCAGTTCCTAAGTAGTCACATTCTCTTGGCTGCCAACCTAACCTTGGATCCTACCGTCTTTCTTTTTCATTCCGAGAGCTATAGCAAGAGTATTTTAATCGTTTTATTTAATTTATCTTTCTTAAGATAAATATATTTATTTAGACTGCAACACTAGAAAGTGACTGCGAGATTTTTTTGTTTCAGTCAGATAAACACTTTCGTGAACTTAAAAAAAGTAATATGAATATATTATAGAGAATAGTTCGTTAGAATACTTCTTCAATAAAACAATTTTATCATTTTTCTGATCATTTTGTGAAATGATGTTGTATTTTTTAATTTTAAACTTATTATTCACCTAATGACGTTCGTGCCCACAGTCGGAACGTTGTGTTTAAAACTATGTTAAACAACAAGAATAATCCGAAAATGTTGAAGTTGTTTTGTTGATGTTATAGTTCGTAAAACGGAAGCACGTGGTATCTCGCCATCACTGAGGGCATCGCGTAATGATTCTCTGCTCTTCATCTCTAATATAAATTGGTTATTTTCAATTATTTCCTTAATTTTAAAAACAGTAAATAAATTTAAGGAACTTTTAATGTATTTAACGATAAAAGTTGGATGTCAGTTGTGCGAATGTTTTCTTATGTTTTGTTGTTTTCCAATTCAGAATTTCTTAGACAAACAAATAGTTAGTTTCATCAGCGAAAATTAGTAGTTGTAGCCATAATGAATATACCAATAGAAATTGAATAGAATCGACGCAAGATTGTATTTATGGGTATATTAGCGAGAATACAAAATATTTTAAGATCAGTCTAATGATCTCAAACAAACTCAGATCTTTAGTACAAATTTCTTTTACAATATACATCGGTGTACCGTGAAACGTTTTTAACTAATAGAAAATTGTGCTTTCTAATTACAGTGATACATTATGTGCCTGGCAAATTGGTTTTAAATTAATAACATTTTTATGATAAGTGTACTTTCTATACAATACTCTTAAGATGACGTTTAAATGCCTCTGTTGCATACATTTTTGTGTACAAAGATGTATTTGACATGCTGCTTTCGACTTTTCTATGTATTACAAAGTATTGAACTGCAACATAAGAGTTTTTATGTGAACCCGGGATAGGCGCTACTATACAATAAGACTAATACAATAATCATTTTAAAATTCTGTATGTTCTCTATAACTTTTTCAGATGAAATAAGAAATAATTCTATTCCATTTCATCAGAATTTAAAAAAATAAAATGTTAAAATAAATTTTTTATATAATTGATAGTTTTTTCTCGCGCAATTTTTTCTCCTCCTACGATAATGTTTCAGATCAATTATGCATTATTTCTACGTGTATCATCGACATGAACGTAGAGATATGTTTTGATTCGGCATGTATCGCTGTAGCACTGAGAGGGATTTTCTTTTGATTCAAAAATGTTTTTATCTATCACCCATTTGGTTTGTTCGCAGCGTTTGTAAATTTTTGAATGGTACTTTAACCTTAAAATTTTTTGAATGTCATCTAGAGAAAAGGACGTCGTAGAATTGTGATTTAAATTTCATTTTATTCGTTTATCTCATAAGAGAAAAATGAGCCGTCACTTAATAATGTAAGATAAATAGTTGATTTAATAGCAAAATGTACTAAAATTTGAACTTACGAATTAAGGAAAAAAATGACCACAACAAATAAGGAAAGGTTGCTCCCGAATATTTTATCCTAAAAGTACTAAGAATATGCTGGAAAGGAGAAGTACTTCCGATGAAGGAAACAAAAGTGTACACAATGAACAAATGAGAAGACCAGTTTATATATTTTGAGGAAAATAAACTGGAAATAATCGTAAAGAAATCATGGAAAAGAAGGGAGGGAATTCGGGAAATATTCGGGAAAAACAATAAAGTTTTCATGAGAAATATATTATAGAGGGAAGGATGTAGATATTTATTTGTATTATTTCTACATTAGTATATTCAAGGGATAGATATTATTATCCATGTATATTAGCAAATAATATTTTTAAATCCCTCAGTCTTGCGATAGAAAGAGCGACGTGCTGTGAACTACTCTACAGGGATAAAAAAGAATATTGTTTTGTATTAACAAGTCACTTAACCGTATTGTCTGTCTGCTATAGGACTCTGTTAGTGCGGAGGAATGACTTCTGACGCATATGGAAATAATTCCGAGGAACTGATGCTAGAAATCTGCGGGGAAAATCTCAAATTAACTAACTTAAAATCTTAACAAGAATTTTCATTAAAACAAGAACACCGAGTAAATATAATGCAGAATGCAACATAGACGCAATTTTGCCCCCTGTTGTGTAAAGGTTTTCCAATAAATGTCTGATCGTGTATACTATTTGCCAATCATTAAAAACTGCCAATGTCTAATTTGATAATTCGTATTTGCAAAACCTTTCTAATTGTTTGTGGCTAAGACGAATTTACGTCTAAATTCGATCTCTCGTGTTTATAGTTCCGAGGAAACACTTGTTTAGTATTTATATAAAATTAATATTTCATTACTGTGTAAAGTATTATTTTTGTCGCCTGAGTAAATCGAATAAAACAAATTTTGAGATTCACACTTTCGACATCCCGTTATTTAGATTGCAGTTCAACAAAGCACATTTCAATCTCAATTAAATCTCACAGAACGCGGAAAAATGGAAGATTTACTTTTGGGTCCTTATTTAAGAGAGATTCGTTATCTAATATCTCCATAACTGTACGTCACACTACTGTTTTTCAATTCTTGTGTGATTTGCCTACCTTCGACGAGAAAAATTACTCTTCAGCACGTAATTTAAGAAAAATATTTAATTTTCTCGCAGTTTGAAGTAGAAAATGGGATTTCTCCAAATTGTGATTGGAAAAGTTCGGATGCAACTTGCATCCGGTGCAGCTCTGAACAGAAGGAAAGTATCGACTTTCCGAGTGGCGGATTTCGTTTCTTTTGCGAAGACTATAGAAGGAGATGGGAAGCAAAGAATACTTTCTTGGAAGAAAACGATTCAGTGGGTAGGGAGTGCGGGGGGGGGACCACATTACACTTGTTCAGTCGTGGCTTTCCGTTCTTGGAAATTCTCCCAAACTCAGCCTCTGAGAGGAAGGAATCTGTGACGTCAGCGGATGTCCGGTTTGGGAGCGACGAGCCATCTTAAACGGATTCTTGAAAACACAACACGATGATAAAGTGTTTAGATGGAAATGCTGGATACTTATAGCTAAAGTATTGTAAAATAAAAATGAAATGAAGTGCATATTTGAGTGTTTGCTTGAAACTAGGTAAACAATGAGGCTGCAGTCTTCGAAGTCTTCACCTGCAAAGAAAATACAACCATTCGAGTCAATATTTTGTTTATAATACCAAACAATCAAGTGTTTAGAGAAAAGCCAGCATTAAATAAAGAAACTAGTATAATTTTTAACAATGTTACCGTTATCTCATTTTGAGTTTAGTAGCGTGTCCAAGAAGAGTGTTATGAGGAATTCCGTATAAAAGATTCCTGTATAAAAACTAATTGTCAAGGATTTAATAACGAATTATCTTCATCCTATTTTTAATTAGAAGGTTTTCAGATACGTAGAAAGTACATATATTAATATAATTTTGTTAATTGGCTTATCCTGTGTCTTAGGGCTTATATATGTGATTTTCTTGTTTTGTATTTTGCTTCTAGGAATAGTGAGTCCGGTACATTTTATCGCAAATTAGTTTCTACATAGTCTACCATAGATTTTCTTTAACAAACTTTGATTTCTGTATGGATCTTCTTAAGTGCTATTCTATACCTTTCTTCTGATTCGTTTACCATTGAGCATTCCGCTATGTCTTCTCTTTATTTGCTTTTTTTCCTTTTTATGAATCTTAACACTTTGGTTGATGGCCCTTCCCCTGGTTTATTTTTTATTGTTTTGTAGGTTCAAAAGAAACCACTCAGCATTTCTGCTCTACTGGTGAAGTTCGAATTTGCGATGCAAAGAACTTGCCGAAAAGATTGAATGGGGAAATCAATGGACAGCTCCGAATGAAATTAATTTGAAAGTATTAAAAGATTCATTGATTAGGAGAAGGGTTTGTGTCTCTTATGGGTTCCAAATGAGGATGAGAAAGTTATGATTTGCGTATTTATTTATAGTGTGGGTTGGTAATATTGGGGAAATTCCAAGTTTGAAGAGAAGAGTACCAGAGACATGAGGAAGACCATAGTAATAATTGTTTGAGGAGTTTATTTTTGACTTTTCTATTGTTGGGAATTCAAGTTCTTTATTAATTTTTGCATTTTTATGTACCATGGTTCGTTTTGAATCATTCTTAGAAATTTGTTCTGAAATATCTGGATTTTATTTATGTGTCTTTTTGATGCGTAGCCTAAAATCGCACTTGCATAAAGTAATAATGGGAGAAATATACTTTTATATATTAAGAGGGTGCATTCTAATATTAGAGGCGATTTTTTTAAATGATGGGTTTGTAATTGATGTAATCTTTAATAAGCTTGATTAAATATGTTTACGACATTAGGACCCCAATTTAATTTTGTGTCTAATAATGCCTCAAAATATATAAATGGCGTTTGGAGGGGGGTCAATTGGATATTTCGTGATGGAAGTGAGAGTGGATGTGGGTGGGAGACTGAGCGTAGAGTGAATATTTTGGCTTGGGATTTGTTAGGGTTTAGAGCGATTTTCCAGTTGCCAGTCCAATCTTCTATAGCGTTTAATCAGGGTTTTATACGTGATGCGTGAACATTTATATCCCTATGTGTTGAGAATATTAATGTATCATCCGCAAATGTCGCTATGTTAGCGTTTATTTGGGATAGGGATTTTGGCAACGAAAATGTTAAAGAGGGTTGGAGAAAGTGGAGATCCTTGAGGGACGCCTGCGAAGTTTTGACGGGGTTTGAACTATTTTTCCGTATTTTAACGGAGAAGGAGCATAATTTTAGAAAGCTATTAATGATATCAAAGAGGTATTTCGGAGTGCCAACCTTTCTAAGTTTGTAGAGAAATCCTTTGTGTTAGACCCGGTCAAAGGCTTGCGTAAAGTCCAAGAACATTGCAAGGCAGTGTTTTTTTATTCTGAAAAATTTATGTATATATTCAGTTATGCGCAGTATTTGGAGTGCGGATGAATACTTCAGAGAAAATCCGAATTGATGCGATGGAATTGTTTTAATTTGGAAATGATTGTTATTAAGACGTTTTAGAATTAGATGCTCAACTTGTACGCATGATGGAAAAGACGATCATAGAATCAATACTCCAGGCACTAGGCAATAGACTGAATTCATCTGAACATCGGATTCTAGGGGATCAGGGACACCATGCGGAGAAGAATCGGAGCTTCACAAGAAATCTAAACACTCTCAATACTAGACGTAAAAACTATACGGGCTCTATTAACGCGAACACTCTCACTAAAACAGGAAAATTAAATCAACTCACCAATGCTCTGGAAAAATTTGACCCGAAAATCACCGCACTCCAGGAGACACTTTTCATGGACGAAATCACTTTAACACGGAGAATTCCAGAATCTACAAAGGCAAACCGGCCATAAATGTTACAGACAAACAACCAATACTGGGAAGCGGAATCGCCGTACTCGACTCAGTCATATATTTTACTTCTCCCAACGAAGGAATTTCTGTGCTTTAAGTGAAATCAGCTAATAAAACCTACACATTAATCAACGTGCAGCTCCTATTAATCACCTCAACAAAACTGACCCTGAAACTGTGGACAACTTCTGGGAATCTTTAGAAGAAGCAACCAATAAAATACCAAAGCACCATGTGAAAATCTTGTTAGGCGATTGTAACGCACAGCTAGGCAAAGAAAAGAAATTCAGAGATACCACAGGCCTCCATACCAAAGACAAACGTACCAACAAGAATGGGGAAAGATTAATTAATTTCTGCAGAAACTTTGGGCTTAAAATCATGAGTACCCAATTTAAAAAACCCTCACACAAATTAACCACATGGAGATCACCTAGTCTTAAACACAGTGAATACCAAATAGACCATGTTGCAATTTGCAAGAAAAATACAAAAGAAATTCTAAACGTTAGAGATCGCAAAGGCGCCTTTGAATCATACCATCAACGTTTTCAAATAAATACTAAATTCCAACCCAATAGAAGGCAAAAGTATCCACCCAGAAATATCAAACCAGATCCGTGATACTTGAGACTAAACAAAGAAAAATTCATCATGATAATTAATCAGGAGAAATCAACAGACTGGAAGAAAATAACTGGGAAAATGCAGGAAGACATGAAACTAGGACAACCCCGTCGCACCAGAAAGCATCGCTGGTGGAACGCAATTTGTGATCAAGCAATCGACAACAGAATAAATGCTTGGGAAAAAATTAGCAGTCACAAAACCAAAGAAAACTGGGAGAACTTTCTTAAAACTCAAAAACAAACCTAAAAAATTATCAGAAAAGAAAAATGAGGTTATGACGACAACAACAGACTCCACGAAATCCAACAGGATTACACAAACAATAATACAAGAAATTTCTACAAAACCTTTAGACAAAACCCTACAGGGATACCAAGCACTTAGCCTGTGCTTCAAAGAACCCGACGGCTCGTTAGAAACTAACACGAAAAATAAAAGCAAAATCCTATCCCAATATTGCAACTCCTTTCTGAACTGAGAACCACCTGAAGAAAACTGGACTTCACCCCTCCGGTATCCATGCACCCCGACTCGTAAGCCCCTGATCTCGAAGAAGCTGTGCAGATAATCAATCAGCTGAAAAACAACAAAGCACCAGGGGAAGATGAATTCATCGCTTAACTTTGGAAGCTGAACGGTCCTACGCTAACACAGAAACTTCATCGCATGATCTCAGACATATTGAAGACGAAGCAAAAATACCAGATGACTGGAAATGCGCTCTTTATCCATCCGTTACACAAAAAGGGCGAAAAGACGGACATCAACAATTACTCATTACTCCCGGTGGCATACAAAATCCTCTCCAAAGCACTGTTAAACAGGATAGAACCCCAAACGAACCCACCATTTGGCGAGTATCAGGTTGGATTTAGAAAAGGGCGATCATGTGCTGAACAGATCTGGTGTGTAAAGACAATATTACAAATAAGGAAATGCAAGAATACAGTAATTACATTCACTGATTTCAAAAAAGCCTATTATTCGATAGACCGCGCAACCCTCTTTAAGATCACGAAGTAATTCGGTATTGACCAAAAGACTCGAAAAATCATAGAACAGACACTTACAGGAACAACGTCCAAAGTGAAATTCATGGACGAGATCTTGGAACCCTTTGAAATTAAAGGGAACCGGAGTCAGACAGGGGGACGGACTGTCGCCAATCCTTTTCAATATTCTTTTAGAAAATATCATCAGAGAATGGGAACCTCACGTAAAGGGCATCCAAATTGGGATTAAAAAAGAAAACCGAATTAAAGTCAAATGCCTCGCTTTCGCGGACGATATTGCAATTATCAAACACAACAGATCTAAAGCAATAAATGCAGTGGAAAAACTGCATGAAATAGCACAAAAAACCGGACTTCAAATTTCGTACAAGAAAACCCAATACATGGAAAGACGAGCAGAAAATATATCCCCTTTAATCACAAAATAAGGTAAAATCGCACAAGTTCGCCATTTCAAATACCTTGGCGAAACTATACATCCCTGAGGACTAAACCAAATCGCCGTTGAACAAAGAATCACAAAGCTTCAGAAGGCCTACAAGCTAACGTGGGCTCACTACCACAAAAAGAACATTTCGACAGACGCAAAATTAACGCACTACAAAACAGTAATTCTTCCGGAAGCAACCTACGCAGCCGAAAGTATGATAATAAATGGTCATTCCAAAATTAAGGAAATGGAAAAGCAGGAACGAAAGTTTCTAAGGAAAATTTACGGGGCAATCAATAAGAACGGTATTTGGATGAAAAGAACTCATAATTAACTCTTATCAAAGGACCAACAGAATTACGGAAGAAATTAGAAAACGCCGAGCAAAGTTTTACACTCACATCTACAGGATGGAGAACTGCCGGACGACAAAGAAACTACTTGACATCATTCCAAAGAGAAAATATTGGACCGAATGGCTGAAAGAACTGCAACAGATCGCCATTGAAATTCTAGACGACGGCAGCGAGAGCCGCAACAAAATAGCGAATGTCAAGTTTGAGCAAAGAACATCACGACAACCGGGGAAAAATGGACAGATGAGCGGAAGAAAGATCATTCGGAGAGAATGAAGAGATTTTGGGAAGAAAAGAGGAAAATCATCAGAAGATGAAATCGTGTATTCAAGTTCAATCGCTCTCCTAAAGGGAAACAATCACCATAATAATGAATAATAATACTAAATATAATAATAATAATAATAATAACTGCTCTGGTGGAAATATTATTTTAAAAAACAAAAATACCTCTGACTGACCCATTAAAAACTGTTGTACCGCTAGACCGAATACACGCACAACACAGGGTGTATATAGGAAAATAAAAAGTGTGTCAAAAGGGAGACTAAAGATCTATTCTCTGGAATATTTTTAAATGGTCCATATATTTATGTACAGAATAATTTGAAGTATTCATTGACCTTTTTTGTAATATTTACTTTATTGAAGGAAATCTTTTTCCTAACGCGTATCAAACTTACATAAGACCTTCCACACTTTTCACATTTTCATATGTCACTGCACACCCGACCGTCTTGGAAGAAAGCGCAAAATAATTTTGCATGTAATTCGACACATATTTTAGTGATAACCCGAATTAAAGCTGTGGATCACAAGATATCAAAAGAAACGGACATTCTACATGGAATACAGAAGCATGTAACTCAAATATCATACTTTTAATTAATATCTGACAAATAAGTCTGATGGGGCCGTTATTGACTGGACTATATTAGTTAAAGATAATTAGGTCGTATTTGGGTTCATATGTATTGGACTAATAAAAACATAACGGGATTCGAATGCCGCCATCACAATGAATAGCGCTGCAATGGGTGACTCAAGAAGTTGTGGACGGAGGATTGGCAAGAGGATAGGGCAGGTGCCAAGTGTCGCGTTGAAGGTTAAACAAAATGCTCAATCCTTCCACAGATTGTAGAAGAAGTCTCGCATTACAAGTCTCTCCCAACGCAGGCCTCTGAGACAAGGGGATGTGTGGCGTCAGCGGATGCACAGTGATACCAGAAGCGGATTCTGCGAAGCACAACATGATAATGAAATGTTAAAGTGCGAATGATGAAAATGTATTGTAATAAAATAATGAAGCGTAGACTGCAAAGATATAGCGAGAAACTATGTAACCATTGACTTTTTAGTCGTCCGACAGTTTACTAAAAGAAGAAATACATCCAATCTTGTCATAATTATATTCCTTATACAGATATTTCAAAGTGAGCTCGTCACATTTTACTAAAAATGAACTCATTTTATCAACGTTATTTCATTTTGAGTACAGAAGCACATAATTGGAGAGGATGAACATTTCTGGCAAGAGTTTTCATTAAATGGAAATTTAACAGGATTTAACAACGTGTCAAAATTGAAATTATTNTCATATTGTTTTCATTCTAGTGCTTCATTTAAAGGTGTGCAAAAGTTTACGTAAATACAAACGAAATAATAAATTAAACTTCTTGGAGCAACAATATTAATAATTTTGGAGTATTTAGATTTTTAGGTATACTATCACATTATTTTTTTAAAATAACGTATTCTATAGTTGCGCTGCTCGAGTTTCGTCGCCGTAATTAGAATTATTCCAAAATATGTCGATTGTGCATTGTTTATTTCCTGGAAATACGATGACATGGATATTTATCACAGTTCTTGCTAAATCATTATTTAGTGGCACAGGAAGTACCTAGACAAGCTCAATTCACTTTAAGGAATAAAAATATATTCCAGGCGGTATAAATATTGTATACTTATAATGTAGAGTTTAGGTAAAAAATTGAAATAAATTTTAGGTGAACAACTGAACGACAAATCTGTTTATGTCAATTTGGTAAGCTTCCAAGGACACAAAATATATATTGAGTTTATAATTGGTGGTTAAGAGTCCGATTTATTTCACTCAGGTGTCACATTTAAGGAGCGTCGCAGCAGGTAAATGCCCAAATAGGCTTTACACTGATGTCATCTATAATTACATTATTTTGTGCTGGGTTTCATATCTGGAAGGGTGTGCTCACAAAGCTGCAGAAACTTTAACTTAAATACACGTTACGCTATTCAAAGCACTCGAAGGTAAGGATAAATTTTACTGCATGTAACGAAGTGTGGAATTAGGGAATTCCTTGTTCTGGCCATTGTTCGTTATCAAATAGTTTTTTAGTTTTTCTTCTCTTCTAGAATAAATTATTCTTTGGTAGCGAGAACGGACAATAGAGTCATCGAAAGGTATAGAGTAGAAGGCTTCTCGTCGTTTGACAACATGATACTCGTCTGAAAGCAGGAGATGCAAAACCAATTTTATACCGGACTAACTATTTGTAGACATTTCTCAGATATAGAATGTTAAAGTCATTTTGTTTCTTAAATAATATTTTGGTATTATATGTTCTTTAATTCTGGATATTTTTAGATAATCTCCATTGTATTTATTGCACGATGTGTCTTCTTGATTGATATATGTAACATGTTCCACAATCTGCACAATTTATTTTTACATCATGTACTGAACAATGTATACATGTTTTGTAATCAATGACTTCGCATTTAAGTTTTATATCTTTATCTTATAATAAATGTGATCAGTACATAATTGTTGTTTTGTAATCTGTTTGACTTATGTACAGTGTGAATCATATATATCTTATATTATTACAAAAAACATTCTGGAGATGATCTTCAAGATTATTTTTGTTGTATGAACTGGAAATGATCTCGTCAAGATATAAATAGGACATCGTAGAGGAGATCTTCAGGGCATATTCGTAGTATGAAAGAGAGATATCTAGTAAAGATATACATAGGACATTTTAAAAATGATCTGAAGAGATATCTTATATGTAATAACGAGATGATCTCATTAATATATTCGATGGACTATCATAAGCGACGTCTTCAAGACTGTCAATGTGCGCCATTTTGATAAGCTCAGAATAATCTCATATGATATCCTAGGGATTATCTTCTTATCTTTCAAGAACATCTTTAGGTTAAACTGAGAACAAGGTTTTCCCCACTGGGCCTAGATGATACCTCCGAATTTTTTTAAAAATTTTCGTCGCTCGTTATATTAAATCCACTTATAAATATATTTAATAGTTTTAATGTTCTTAAGATAATGTTACAATGTTAATACCTTAGGATACAGGTTCAGTCTACGTTTCAAGTTTTATTGACCTCTTCATCAGGGCTTATTCTTGTTACATAGATGTAATACATTAATTTTTTTAAATTGTCATTTATGTACAATTAAAAATTAAGTTAGAAAGTTGAGGATTTGTCAACCTTCTCTGTCAATTGCTTCTCAAGGACTGTTACATATATTTTCAGTTTAAGAAACTTTCCCAAATGAAACTATAACAATTATAATAATTAATTATATTATTATTAAAAATTCTGTCGTTTATAATTAAGATATTTTACACATTTTTAGGACCTTCATTGTAATGTTTATTTCTTAATTTTGGAATTAAAATAACAAAACTGAAATTTCTTTTAATATGTCATTTAAAATATCAGTGCGATTCTTCTACAATTAACGTCCATTATATAGTCTAATTAAAAGACTTATGGAGTTCTTTTTACAAAAATATATTATTGGCCAATAAGAGAGCGTAAGTCTTCCTGTAGTATCAGTGGGATATTACTGAAATACAAAAAAGTGAGGTAAGCAAAACGACACACATTTTATTAATCGATCGCTTTAATACATATTAACACTTATTGAAACACTTTCTTGTCCAATTTTCAGATTATTTATATTTAAGCACGAAATAATTAACTTTGAGAAAAACTGGTTTCTGACATTAAATTGGAAGTGAATAAAGAAACAAAAACTTAACCATATTTGAAAAAGTATTTCAACATGCAAGTGGCGTAATTACCGCCGGTGCAATTGCCTGGGGTCCCCGGGTTCAAGGGGCCCCAAACTGTAGATTTTTTAGAAATAAATTGTTAAGTGTAAAGTTTCAATTACATGTTTTAAAGAGGGGACCCAAGTTACAAGTCAAATGTGTGATCTGACATTTTTGGAGCCCCATTATTTAGACATTGTGATTAGTCAACTGATGCATCGGTTGGCTTGAATCAAATAGTGGATTCATTTGCGATCATCCAGCCGCAGGCTTTATTGCAGTTTTCAGACGAGGAACTTGCGAAGCAAGTTAATAGTTTAGTTCTGCTAAACTGCTACTACGGAGGGTAAATTAGTTTTTGTCCTTCACATGGTCTTACGCAGTTTGTACTGCTTTTTTGACAATACATTTATCAAATTTATCATATTCTTATCAATGTGAAAAATGCGAGAAATTCAGCGAGACATTATTACGATGTAACCGATAAACTGATTGGTCTAAAAGATGAAATTTCGAAAATCCATTCAATCAGGGAGTTGACAAATTTAGTCCTAGCCAATTATTTTACTCTTTTGGAGAGCTCCCTGGACGTTTGCTCAGTAATTTGACTCTTTTTAACCTTTTTCATGTAACGGTTGCAACTGCAGAGAGATCTTTTTCAAAATTCAAATTAATCATCAAAAATTATCTGCGAAATTCGACGCAGCAAGATACTGGTGGACTTGAGCGTATTGTCTATAGAGAGTAAAGTAAACTCATTAAAAGGAAAACTTGGCGAAATAATCGACAAGTTTGTAAAAGCGTGCGTACTTGAACGTATGGTGTATAGAGAGCAGAATCGAAAAAAATCCAATTAAAAAATAAATAATTTTTTATTTAAATCGATATTTTTAATTTTCAAATTGTACAATTTTAAATGTACATTATTTCGTTTTTTATTATCATAAACCATTTTCAATAACTAGTACAATACAACTGACTTTTCTATGTAAAAGGCTGAATTAGGGTATAATTGTTATTAGAGAATCAGATTATTATGATCATATATTAAGAGATGTTAATATACACTACCGATCAAAAGTATTTTCCCACCTAAACGTTGATAACAGAAATTGAAGAAATTCAAATTGACGTAACATTATAAAATAAAAGTGTGTAGTAAACAACTATTGTTAGTTTTGAAGAAAAAAAAAGGGTGCACTTTGACAATTTTTTGGGTAAAATTTCATGAAAAATGTGTTTTAATGTTACGTGTCTTGGAGTAAGACCATTCCGCACATCAAAAGCTGATTTCATGTTGCTGTAAATTTGTTAATAATGGTGGAAAATTTAAATTTTTCTTTCGTGTTGAAAAAAAAAATGAATATTTGAGATAAAATTTATATGAATATTTATAACGTTATCACAAAATATTAGGTACCTTCTAAACTAAGTTCAAGAACCTAACAAAGAAAATTGCATGACTGTAATTTTGAGAAAGATGATTAAACGTGTTGAAGAAGGTCTCTTTTTGTAGAATGTTTGATGTAGATGATGATTTCCATATTTCAACTTTTAACGTTCCACCAGGAGTAGCTACAAATCAACACACGAGGTGTTGAACATTGATAATTTTATAAACAGTTTCTAATTTTACTTCAATAAATTCAACATTAATATTAATATTTTGAAGTTTATTTCGTTCTTTCAAGGTACAAAAAATTGATTAGTTTTTTTTTCTTTTCAAACCAAGTTATAGTCAATTTAAATAAACTGTTCAAGTTCTACATAATATTTCTCTAAGACACGTGACTTCAAGATACATAATTTTAATGGAATTTTACAAAATGATTTTAAAGTACATTCTTGTTTCTTTAAAGCAACCAAAAGTTGATTACTAGACAATTTTATTTAACAAAGTTACGTCAATTTGAATATTTCCATTTGTCTTGTCATCGCTTAGATGGGTAAATACTTTTGATCGGTAGTGCATACAAAAAGTATATTTTAAATTAATGTGATTTAATAAGCGATTATTATTATTATATTATTGTACATCGTTATCATAAAACCAGATGACAATAAGAGATTTGTTAATAAACACGAATATTTATTTAATGTGATGGTGATTTGATAACAAATAGTATGTAATTGCAACGAAGAATTTTATTTAATTTACTGAATTTTCCTCTTGGTTTATTTAACTTCTTTTCTAGATTTGAATCATAATTCAAATAAATAAATATTTGGTATTTAAATCATGATTTAAATCCACTCTAATAGAGAGTAAAGCAACAAAATAATCGACGAGTTGATTAAAGCGACAGTTCGTCGGCTGAATTTTGAGCTCTGCGTTAAAAAATGTTGCGTACTTGAAGATGCGGTTTGTAAATAGAGATAAAGAGATACAGATGCTTTATTTTGACAATGTGTGAGGTTTTTCTTGTATGGCATTTTTTTCTTGCTCGTAAAACTTTTTCAGGGACTCCCGAATGGATCTTTACGCCACTTATTTAAGCACTAAATAAATGGTAAGAATTGCATTCAAAAAAGTTAATAACATTCTGCCGTCGCTACTCGTTTGCTTGCTTCTAAGGGTTGTACAAAAATCCACAAAAGTGGATCTTCGCCGTTCAAACAGAATCGTTTTGTAATTATTTTTTCGGTGCCTTCCAGTGCGCCATCGTCCCTAATATTTTGGCACGACATACTAATTGTGAAGATGTTTCAGTAAAAAAAGTAGAGGACCACTTTCGACTTGTGCTTGTTGAAAGCTCCCTCGTTCGAATGCTTCGGAATACAATCAAACAAAGTAGGGTTTTTTATACTCATAATCTTTTCTAGAAAATTTATGCCGCATGCTTTGATTAAAACTGCAAAAAAGGTAATTTTTATTATTTCTTCTTGTGTAAGGGTCATTTTGAAAATGTTTGTCTCCATGAATTTTGGCCACTCGGCCAAAGCTAATTGACGCACTCAAATTTTGGATTCAAATGAAAAAATAGAACAGCCGTTTACAGCACTTGTACATTTTTAAAAAAAGCTACAGCTGCAGCGCAATTATTTAGCAGCAACTCTGTTCTTGTCCTTGAAAGTTGTAAATTTTCTATATAATAAAAAGGCGAAAAATCTTTTTCATCTTTAATTCTAATAAAAGTGTCGTATGAATACCTTTCCTCTGTCTCACAAGAAATTAATGACGAAAGTAGTGTGATTCAGTAGAGAAACATCTCTTAGATGAACTAAATTTCTAATCTCTTTCAGTATTTTCAAACTTTATCCGAGGTTGGTGTGTTTTTCTGGAATGTCCCACGGCTAAGACTGTACTTTTGTTATGACCCCCTCTAAAATATTACTTAGTATCGGTAAGGAAGAAAGTCTTTCTAATATGTGTCTTCTAAACAATTCAAGGACATGTTGCGTAACTTGATATATGCGATAACTGTTCGCGGAACGAAAATAGTTTCTCGAGAGTCTGGCAGATACGAGAAGTGGCAACCCCAGGTTCAAAAGTCAAGCAAGTTCTCTTGTCGCACCAGGAGAATTTTCTCTGAAAGAAAGACGATTGTACTCGGAAATAAGACTTGTCAAAACATTAAATCTTTTGAGTCATTCTCGAGGAAAAAATATCTGTACGTAAAAAATTATAGAGTAAGACGTTCCGCGCCAAACCCAGTTTGCGACCCAGGCCCCGGGGCTTCTGCATGGGCTGCCCCTCCTTCACGTCGAACCTACGCTAATTCAACCTTAGAGACTTCATATCGCGCAGATGAAGACACTATTTTTGCATCGTTATCAAGTTTCCTATCTCTAGCAACAGTTTCCACGACGCCTCGACTGTTAGTTCCTGCATTTTGGCAACGTGAAATAACAATGCCAAACGGACCAACTAACTCCCTTCAGATTCTCACTTGAAATTACTCTTCACTCGGAAAACTAAGTCCTTGACTCGCTTGCGCAAATCCCTTTGTCAAAAATGTTATGGCATCGTCCAACAATTATTGTTGATAATCGCTATAGAAAAGCAAACAATCTTAAAAAATACCCAATTATTGCTCACTGTGGCGCCCAGGACAGATATAACTATTTGCTGAATGCTGTCCCGTGTTTCACTCACAAGAGAACTTTCAACGAACGCAGGTCGAAAAGTTCTCCTGAATATTTTCCATACTGAAACACAAAAACTAATAATGTCATGTCAAAATGTTAGCGACTATGGCACACTGGAAGGCTCTGAAAAATTCAAGAAGTTTTCCAAATTCTGACTTCTTTTTTCTGCTCACTCTTTTAGGACAGTCAACCATTTCCAGTAGAAGCAGAAAACAGTTTGTGACGGAGTGACGTTAGAAGTTTCGCATTGCGCGACGTGATAACTTCTCAATGTCCTTCTCCGATACTAAATCATCTCATAATAACAACACGAATGTTATCACTTTATAATTAAGACCATTTGCGCATTTGTTAGACATTAATTGCACATTTTCATTTCTCTGTTCTTGGTATTAAATAACGAAACAAATTTTGATTTTATAATATTGTTTAAAGTATTAGTGGAAATACAAAAATTAGCGAGGTAAACATAACGTAACACGTTTCTTATTAAAATTTTTCAGGTGTATTATGAATAGGCATTTTCAACAAGAAAAGTCACGAACATTTGTAGACTAGAAACCCATATAAACACGTACGAAATAAGGTTAAAAAAAGTGAATTACACTGGTTCTGATATTTAATTCTGGCAGATAAGAGACAAATAAATTAAGTTGAAATTAGTTGTAATTCAGCTTTTTTCTCTCCTATGCGTCATTTCTAATGTGATTATTTATGAATGTAAGGTTTGGCATGATCAATATGTAAGAAATATTTTACATTCTACAAGTTACTTGGATTCTTCTACAAATATAGAGAAAGGAAACTAACATGAATAACATAGTTCACTACATTATATTGTCTTACTATTATACTTCACGGGATTAGCTCTAACTTTCCTTAAATGAGCGGGAAAATGATTGTTTGTTTGTATTTGTATTTCTTCCTAAATGAAGAAGATATCTAGAAGTCGGACGAATCAAAACTTAACCACGTGATTCGGCTGTCGATGCTCGTCCACTTGGCAGTTCAGGGTTGTACAACACCCACAAAAATGGTTCTTTGTCGAGCGAAAAGGTTTTTCGTTATATTTTTCATTGCCATCGTCGCTAATAATTTGACAGAACTTTCTTTTAGTCGATATGTTTTAGTAAGAAAAAAATCAGGACTTCTTTCGACCTGTAATGGTTGGAAGTTCCCGTGACAGTGGAACTGCACTCTCGGAACCACATACTGTCATCTGCGGTGACTGCAATAATGAAGGTCGGAGCTTACGTTACTTGAGATAAGAAAACCGGAGGAAAAAAGCACGTTCTCAGTAGAGTCCTTAAGGTAGCACTAGTGTAAGTACAAAATAATCTTCGAAAGGGAAATGTTAAAGATCTTCCAGAAACTTATTGGAAAAGAAAAGTATAACGATATAACAATGAAGAAAATTGAGAAATAGTAAAATTATACTAAAGAAGATTGGGTTACAGAAATAATGAAATGCACAAGAAGCATGAAATAAAATACAATAAATGTACGAATCATTGATGTATCTGCTCAAGACGAGGAAAAGGGTGAACGCTGTTGGTTCTTATTTAATACTATTCAGTTCGCATCCGTTTGGTTCCCTCGTTGCACGACGATAGAAACTCTTTGTCGCTGCTGACCTCGAAGCATTGAGACGGAAGCATGATTGGGACCACATTATGCAGAGGTCAAACAATTGTAGAGATCGGCCTTTCGCGATCTCACGGAATATACTTCAAGAGGGGAGGACGAGCAGTTTATNAGGAATATACTTCGAGAGGAGAGGACGAGCAGTTTATGTTTAAATAGCCTCATTAAAAACCACGAGGAGATACGAAACCTATAAGCAATGAAGTTTCAAGAAAGTAATGGGAGTCTGCTAAAAGTATGCGATTTTAGAGCGACAAATAAATAAATCGTATTCAGCACGAAACTTCCAAGGGTAAGTTACAATGAGTAGATGGAAGTTTAATGCAAACTGTGCTCCAAATCCTATTCAGAAACTGATTCATTTCTCGATTGGCTAAACAAAAGAACGTCGAAATAAACAAATTAATGCAGAATTCTCTAAAACAGTTCTTACCGAAAAATTATTTTCAAAAAGAATTAAATTAAATTCTTTATTTTCATTTATATGTATTTTTAAAGACTTCTTTTCTACAGAAATTTCAGATATAATTTTATCTAAAGAATGTTATGCACGTTTTGTAGCCTAGCAGCAAATCCATTAATTTTTCAAGAGAATCAAATATAAAATTTCTTCATATAATACATTAACACAGAATGAAATAAGCTTATTTTCTAGAAATGGAAATAATAAATTTATTGTCGAAAAAAGTTACAAACCGCAACGAATTTGTATTAAAAAAAACAAAAATAGTTCGCAAGTACGTTATATTATCTGATTGTTGATTCTTCTCTTTTCTTTGTTACGCAGTGTCAAGAGCAGTTTACTCATAATCAAGTTCAGTAACACGTCAAAAAGTTCATGTTTCGAGACAAGAAGTACGCATTAATAGGATAAATATAAATTACGGAATATAACAATCCTTTAAATTACACATCTTCAGCAATATTTTGTCTAACATGTTGTATTGCGTACATGTAACAATTCCTTTCTGGATCCACTTTTAGATCTCTCTCTTGATCAGTAATTATTTATTTACAGTCAAATACGTTATGAACCATCTGTTGTGGATCGTGGGAAATGAATCCTCAACAGATAAAGCCAAGCTTTGTACAAGTGTTATCAGATACTTCGCGCACATGTTAATTGCAAAATGCAATACACATTTGTATTGTAATGTTTGTGTATTACATATAGGCATGTTCCATGCAGGTTAAACTGCTATCTTTGTATAAGTGATTCAGCGTGACCGCATTGTCGACAGCAGAACTCACGGATAGCTTCCAATGTTTTGAGCGAGTTGTAACGACGCAATACGCGAAGTCATTCTTTACGGGACATTTACCTGCTTCACAGAGGATGGGACGATCTTGACTCGTTCGAAATTTGTCTTCTCTACATGCGTCATGTCATCTATAGACGGGACACGGGCTTCTGTTAATTTACGGGATGCCGTATTTCCTTCCATTTATTTTGTTACCTCATTGTACGTGTTGCCTCAAGCTCCCCCGCACTTGATTACGGTCTAGATCCACAGCTCCGCAAACCAGGACCATGTGGAGGACTATACTAATTTATTCTTGGGAAGCAAGCAAAGGACCGTCCCAGCAAGATAAAATATCCGTCTGCGTGAACAGACGTGAGTAAACCAGCAGGTCATTTGAATGAAAGAAAAGTTATTGATTCGTGTAGCAAATCATGAATTTAACTGTCACCATAGAACACTACAGTGAAGTCAATATGGATGGTGACCATGATGTTGGCGAGCCCTAAAGCCCCAACGAAAAAAACAAAATATGCATAGCATCACACCAAAAACACACTCGATTTCATCATAAGGATGTACGCTCAATAAAAAGGAAGAATTTATATTGTGAATTAATAATATTAATAATTAAATTTTATTAGACAATTTCCTTTACTAAGTTTAAAAGTTTAATCACAATAATGAATTTCCTTCTTTTCTTTATTTACAGCTCAAAAATTAAGTCTTAAGCTGCGACAAAATTTACTCAATTTTTAATCCTCTTTATTCTTTTCTTCCATTTTCATGTGATTTAACTATTTTAAATATTCGATATGTTAACATTTGTTATTTATGTGTACACGTTTGCACTGCAATAATTATTTTCGATGTGTGAGAATATTACACGCATATTCATATAGTTTTAGTATTCAAGTATTTTGGGTAACCATACTTCAATGAAAAAACAAAGTTCACAGAAGAACAAGTCATGCTCAGAAGTTTATAGCATTTAATATCATTTATTGAACAAAAATTAGAAGAATTTGTATAAAAAAATTTTTATTCAACAAAGTTTACAAAATTGTATCAGTTCGGAATTTATAGGTTCCGTTTCTAGACTGCTCTCCCGTGATTTAACTGGTTGAACTTTGGTGGTGCCTTTTTCCATACACAGCCTTCTGTAAAAAATGTCTTTTTAAAAGTGATGAACAATTTTTTGAAATCAAGTTTGTTAGGTTATAAAACAAGTAATACGCACTTAAAATTTATAGTCAAACGTTTGTCGAGAGTTTGAATTATTACATATAGCCTTTCGTACCACATGTAAAAAAGCATTTGCCATAATTTTAGGTTTCAGATCAGTGTAATAATAGTAAAATTTTAACGTTCAATTTTTTCAGCCTCTAATTTAAGCCGAACACTTGTTTCTTTTAGCTTGTATTGATTATATACTTACAGAATACGTCGATATTTAAGTTATGAATCATTTATTTTTTACATCTTTTTGAGTTTGATTTATAATATATACATGTTAAATATAACATGTTTTCTTAACTTTTTCCCCTATTCCTAAAGAGGTCGCAGACTGAGGATCGCAGACCGCCTCCTATTAATTTGGAAAGGGTACTTCTGGAGTGCTGGATGCTCTTTCTGACTTAACTCCCCGAGGCGGATGATGCATGAATGACGATGAGTGAATGTTGTGTTGAAATGAAAGGCAAGAGAGTGCTCGGGGAAAACCTGCCACTTTGTCAAAAAAAGAACTACCACGAATCCTACTTTGATCAGACTGGTGACACTGGTTCAAACTCTGAGGTAGTGAGTGAGTTATTTAGGTACTATGCCACGGGTCTCCATGAAGTGTTTAAAAATAAAGGGAAAGAAAACAATATAATAAAAAGATAAAAATATTTTCACCAAGAGTCACCACTGCATTGAGCATAATTCTCATAAAAATGAATGGCGCAACAATCGTGAACAAAATTATCAAGGACGTATGAATAGTGGCACGATGCATTTCGTAAACAGAGGAAAGCTCGAAATTTGTTGATGTGTAAATAATGTGGTTAAGAACTGACGAAATAATTGTGCTATATTCTAATTAATTCATTAAATTTCGAAGGTTAATTTTGCTCCATCATCTGGTTGAAAAATTATAGAGGGAAGAAAATTGTTAAAAATCGCAAAAAATTGAGAAGTTGCCACCCAACTACAATTCGTAAATATATAAGGAAGTCATAAAATATTTTTGAAAAACTTATACTATTCATTCCCTCACTACAAACATACATGCACCTACGTGACCTAAAAATAATGTAATTTTAGAAAAATTAAAACAGGATGTATATCCCACTGTTCGGAAACCTTTAAATACTATAATTAATTGTGTCCGTGTTGAATTAATAAATCTAAATTTGACCAAAATAAGCAGTCAAATCCTTCACAAAATTTCAGATGAAACTAATTTTGAAAAAAACTCCTCAGTTTTACACGTCGTGTCGATACATTATGGTATCATCATTCGGTGATAAATGCATTAGAAAAACATACTAGCCGTTCACGTCTTTCGCATAATACTATTCACTATTGTCTTTTTGTGATGGATTCTTGTCTGTTTGTTATAGTCGAATATAGATTTATTAATCTCTCGATAATTTTCACGTTGTAACATAAGTGCATGGTATCAGACTTATTTGCAGTTTTTAACATGAATGTTCCAGTTCATATATCGGTGAATATCGCAAAGCAACGCTCCTTCCTCTATCCATGTAATAGTATCAAAAAGGAACTATTACTAACCACTTCTACTAACACCTTCACAGGGCTCATGTAATTCTAATGACTTGACACTACACAAAAAACGTGACTATTCACTTACAGACAGAATGAAACTTAAACAAAAAATGGCGTGTTTCCACACCACCCAAGGGGTAAAGCGTTCGGCGCGTTTTTTATAGAGTATCGAGAGAAAAATCAACATATGTACACCAGCAATAATTAAAAAATTAGAAAAATTAAAAAAAAAGGAAGTGATTTAACAAAACGTAGGGTAAGAATAAATATTTTTTTAAATTGTAGCAATTAGGTAATCATAAAATTGGCTCATTAAAAACAAACAAAAAAGTTATTACAATAATGAATTATGTACATACATTGTTCATTCTCCCCCTATTCTCTTCACAATACAGAACTAAAAAAAAAAATTTAAAACATTTATAACATTACGGAATATTTTTAGATGTTAGAAGTTAAAAATGTCAGACAACAAGGGCACAATTCACCCCCGATAGATATTTTTGTGCAGCATTACGAATAGTCGATATCGAATTCACTTATGATCGAAAATTTTGTACAGGTAGGGAAAATGCATAGCCAACTTGACTCTCCCCGCGTGAAGTACTCGCCGAATGACTCAACCACATCCACTAAAAACCCTCCTGAATTACAATATCACAAAACATATTACAACATATACATCAATCTCTTGAGGACGAAAATAGAGAACGGGAACAAAAAATGAACGATATCCTATCTCTAATAGTGTGGGGATCGAAAAAAACTAGATGTGAAAAAGTAAGAACAGAAAAGGAAAAAGAAGGAGCGTTAAACAAGTGGACGTAATGCCAAACTAAGCGTAGGGCACCGTGTTTGCCAAACACGTACTTACTAGATGTAAGTCCCATGGAAAACCCTCGACAGAGTGATGACACAATTCACAGCAGAGATACAGTGAAGACACAATTCACACCAGAGATACAGTGAAGACACAATTCACACCAGTGATACAGGAAAGACACAATTCACAGCAGAGATACAGTGAAGACACAATACACACCAGAGATAGAGTGGAGACACAATTCACACCAGAGATACAGTGAAGACACAATTCACACCAGAGATACAGTGAAGACACAATTCACA
>NNCF01134493.1:27926-37994 GCA_002313205.1 Laupala kohalensis
AATTCACACCAGAGATAGAGTGGAGACACAATATACACAAGAGATAGAGTGGAGACACAATATACACAAGAGATAGAGTGGAGACACAATACACACAAGAGATAGAGTGGAGACACAATACACACCAGAGATAGAGTGGAGACACAATACACACCAGAGATAGAGTGGAGACACAATTCACACCAGAGATAGAGTGGAGACACAATTCACACCAGAGATAGAGTGGAAGTACAATTCACACCAGAGATAGAGTGAATACACAATTCACACCAGAGATAGAGTGGAGACACAATTCACACCAGAGATAGAGTGGAGACACAATATACACAAGAGATAGAGTGGAGACACAATTCACACAAGAGATAGAGTGGAGACACAATTTACACCAGAGATAGAGTTGAGACACAATTTACACCAGAGATAGAGTGGTGACACAATTCACACCAGAGACAGAGTGGAGACACAATTCACACCAGAGATAGAGTGGAGACTCAATTCGCACCAGAGATAGAGTGGGGACACAATTCACACCACAGATAATGTGGGGACCCAATTCGCACCAGAGATAGAGCGGGGACACAATTCACACCAGAGATAGAGTGGAGACACAATTCACACCAGAGATAGAGTGGGGACACAATTCACACTAGAGATAGCGTGGAGACACAATTCACACCAGAGATAGAGTGGGGACACAATTCACACCAGAGATAGCGTGGAGACACAATTCACACCAGAGATAGAGTGGGGACTCAATTCACACCAGAGATAGAGTGGGGACTCAATTCACACCAGAGATAGAGTGGGGACACAATTCACACCAGAGATAGAGTGGGGTCACAATTCACACCAGAGATTGAGTGGAAGCACAATTCACACCAGAGATAAAGTAGAGACACAATTCACACCAGAGATACAGTGAAGACACAATTCACACCAGAGATACAGTGAAGACACACTTCACACCAGAGATAGAGTGGAGACACAATTCACACCAGAGATAGAGTGGAGACACAATTCACACCAGAGATAGAGTGGGGACACATTTCACACTAGAGATAGAGTGGGGACACAATTAGCTCTCGAAAGGGGAGACAAAAATAATTGTCCTAAAAAAGGGGAGACAATTAGTCTCCGAAAGAGAGGGGACACAATTACTCCCCGAAAATTTGAGGTAATTCACAAATGGAGAGAATGAAATTGTTTTCATTTATGAGAAATGATAATCAAGGAACATTTTATATTATATCTTCGTAGTAGATTAAACATTATTTTACTTATGGTAACTAATAACAATATATCATGTGCTATATTTTATTATTTATTTATAACACATTTTTTGTTATTTCGTAATTGTGTATCATGTTAAAAGTCATTTATACATTTATGACTTTCTCATTCACAGTAATTATTTAACTCTTTAAAAACTTTTTTAATTTCATTTTGAGAATTGAAAAAGAATGGGTGTTAAATTAGATGTCATAAAGCATCTACTTCAGTGTTGTTGTGCTGACATCATCTTCATTACGTTGAGACTAGAAAAAAGGTACAATATTCAAAATAAATAATATAACCACATTTTAAAAGTTATATTTAAAGTAACCTCTGGAATTACTTAAAAATTATGATGAAAAGGAATATGTAGTTTTGAACAAACAACGAATGAAACATTTAACCTAGATAACATTTTATATAGACTTTTAGTTGCATTATAAATCACTTACTGAAAAAAATCAGGGTATTAATAATAATAATAATAAATTTGTTGTCAAAAACAGTACAAACTTCGTATGACCACGTGGAGGACAAACTAATCTACTCTCCGGAAGCAAGCACGGGACCATCTCATCAATTTCGATCAAGGGCCCTAAGGCAGTGGCGGATTCAATTTATAATGCATAAGTTCCTAGATAAGACAAAAAGTTAGCTGCGAGTTATAAAACTAATAGAATGTCAATATTAGTCACATATAGAAGAAAATTTCTTGTTCCGGTGTGGTAATCAGAAGATGATTTATCTGAAATGGTATAACAATATAAATGAAATATCAGCGTACAATAATAAAATAATGATCCAGATTTAGTATACAAGATGTATCATAAGCGCTAGTAAATTTGCTAGATTTACGACGTTAAAAAAATAAATTATTGTATATATTTTAGATTGAATTGTCAAAAATTTTATAAATTGGACAGTGAGAAAATTAGATCTTGATAACTTCACGAATTTAACTTAGTTGCAAACTTCGTTTTTCTGGACGTAGAAATAGTGCACGATTCACAAGTGGCCCAATTGAAACAGTTTTGCACCCTNAATCTCTCTGTGGCACTGCCTGACATCCCCCATCCTTAGGTGAGATTAGGGTTTCAGGGGCAGTATATAATAATCATGGAGTAAATAATCAAAGTTTTAATTTGCTTTTTATTTTTTTGTTATGTGGCTTTGTAGAACATTTTCATCCTTCGTGACGTTTTCTCTTAACTATTCACTTTTCTTTTTGAGTTTATCGAGTTTAAGCCATTATATTTTTATGTGAATAACTTGCTTCTTCTTGCCTTAGCATGTAATTCATGAAACACACACAACACAATTTCCTGGGAAGAAATCTGCAAGGAAAACGTGATTTAAGAGCAAAATCATTTGCACGAATCAAACCTTATAAGTTACGAAGTTTCTGCCGGGATAATTACAAGTATACCACAAGCTCAAATTTAGTTNAAGTACGACAGCGGCATAGGTCAGTACAACTCTGACATTGCCTTGGAGAAGGTCAAAGCAAGATTGGTAGTTCTGTCTACTGAGACTCTGTTTGTCACGGACAAACAAGTTTATATCGGTTGCGGGCGCGGAAGCCAACGTTTACACGTGAAGTATTTAGTTGTATGAGAAGTATGATATGTAAGGAAACTTAAAACGAAAACTTGTAATAATCAGTTTCAATTATTTAGCCACTTAATTATCTACTAAAGTGTAAGTGTATCACTAAAGCACTAACCACCAAGAAACTCAACAGACACTAGCTATATACAACAAATTAATCCGAAACCACATTACTATAAATAAGGCACCATATTACCAAGCCATTAACTACACTATGTGCTTGTGAGTTAAAGATACTTGCACATGCTTTTTACAAAGGAATATTCCAGTTCATCGCATGCAAGACTCTACCCCATCGCATCCCATCCCACCCCATCATGTCCCCATCATTCAATGGTTCCCACACTTTTGTAATTGTGACAACGGAATTTGACGAAACTGACATAATATAAAAATGTGTATAACACTTGAGATCTCTTCACATCAGCAACAAAAAAAACACATGTACATACAAGATAAAACATAATAAAAGACAATTCGAGTTTCTTCATAACGTTGAACTTTGAGAGGTTCACTCGAGATTCGGTGAAATGAAACAGCTACAAAATAATGTAAAATAACAATGAAACTATTATTTTAAAGAGAAAAAACGAATAGTTTCATAAATTTAACTCCACATAATATAAACTAATGTTTCCTGAGTTTGTGATTCCTTTTAAAAGTGATGAAATTAAAACAAAATAATGCTTGGAAAAGTAAAATAAACTAATAATATTTTATTAAGTTTGGTATTTAATCCTCGTGTTAATTGTGAGCAACTATTTTGCGAGCAAGTAGACGTAGACAAATTGTTGCTGGTTTAATATTGTGTAAATAAATTAATTGCCAGAAGAGTTGCTTAATAGCAAATAATAATCTCTATATCTCGAGTGAACCCCCTTTGGGGAAAAGGAAGAAAAATAAAGGTACACAAAGACACAAAAGTAGTTTTTATTTTTTATTGCTGAAGATTCTTGACTTTAGAGCTGCGTTGACCTTGACACGAAGCAGGGACAGTCTATGGGACGGATTTTATTTTTAATTATAAATTAATTTAATTATAACGTATCTAAACTTGAGTGATGAATCGAAAAAATAAACACTTGTTTGTGTGATTCAGAAGTAATCAAGCGATTATTTTTAAAAGATTAAAAAGGTTCCTAAATAACGCATTTTGTGCCAATAACACGTATAATGAATTCTTTTTAAAATGTATTACTTCATTTATTAGCGAAAGCTCTAAAAAAGTACTATGGTAATTTGAAAAAACTAATATATTTATTTCAAAGGCTGCAAGAAAATCAGATTTAATTAAATTGTTTTACGGTAACGCATTATATCTATGGGAGCGACAGAGCTTACGTACCCCCAAAAATGTTTCAAATGACAGTTTGAACCGTTTCCTATGCAGTGGCAATTAATTTTCATAGCCTTCCATATGCCGTGACAAATGTTTTTGTGATATTCTGGCGAAAGTACTGGTTTAACATAGCGAAAAAGACTGCTGAAACATAGAAAAAAGATATTGGAACGCAATACGTCACTGAGTATTTACAAGAATAATTCACCAAACACTGGAAATTATTATTCTAAAGGGAATGGCAGCCGCATCACGTGACAAGATATTGCGATCCTTGTGAAAGAAAAAGTCAAATGACAAACTAAATGTATTATCAAATTTTAAAATCACAAAACACCATTGTCCTCATCCCAAAGCAAAAATAGGTAGAACCAACTATTAATTAATAAGCACTCCTTTAAAGAATATTTCCGAGTTGTGTGAATAGTTGGCAACTTGACTTCAGTCAACGCGGATATAATTCCTCAATTCTATTTGTGAGAGTAATTTTCATTCACGGTAAGATTACTATTACTATTTGCATGTTATGGCAAATAAACAAACTATTGTGACATGGAGGATGTAGCTATGAACCCTATTTCTTTCGGAAGGGAAGTAAAATGATTCGATGAACCTGAAAGAAAAATGTACCTTTCGATGCTCAGTAGGTGATGATTGAGCAGACACCGCAAGAAAGAGAATTGAGGTAGTATGGGCGGGCGAGGCGCTCGTCCAGCATATAACCTGTTATGAAACACTGCTGTTATAAAACTTACTTCCGAAACTATTTCAAACCGATGTTTAAAGGATTATCTCTATTAAAACTTTCCTGCACTTATATTTACGAAACGGTTCTGTTTGTTAAGAAATGCCTCCCTTGGTTCACACGTATCTGTCTTGTTCATGAATTAATACTCGCAATATAAAAAATATTCATCGTCGTAGAGTGTCAACCACTCTTTCCCAAAACAGGCAACATCATTCGGGAGTCGTTCTCTGTAAGTCCCTCTATACACAAGAGAAAATATATTATTAAATTGGACCTCTTTAAAGCTCCGATTAAAATATAACTACTGCACCATTGCTTCCACAGTACAGAAGATTTAATTGATTTTAATAAATGTTCAAATACGTTTTTATTTCCCATCAAATGTTTATTTTTAAATTATTATTTTGAATATTATTTGTTAAATTATTTTTTTAAATATTAAATACGTCAATTCATCTTGTCTTACCTCACGATTGCACGATTCTTTCAAAATAAATAATTATATTTCAAAACTATTTTTCTGCACGCTATTATTGTTTTCTTATTATTTATATAAGTTTAGTTCTATCCCTATTCACCCTTGGCACGATTGTGTTCCCTCATTCTGTCGCCAGGTTTCAGTCTGTTTTCCTTCCGGTAGAGGCGGATGTTATTTACAGGCTCTCGAGGTTCTTTCTCAGAGGCAGCGGTTTATTGTAATAATTCATCTTGAATTCAGAGTTATATTTAAAAGTTACGATTGATAAACAATATATTTTGATTAATCTATAATTCGATAATATTACGCACTAATGTTTTATTTTTTTCTGTTGAATTTTTTTATAAAATTGTATTATAAAACGTAGCAAAGTCTGTAATCTCATCTAAGGAGTGTGCTGAAATTTCCAATCCACATCTGTCTTAGAGCGATTGATCGGTTTTTTTTTTGGGTGGCCACTTGCTGGCTTCCGGGGGGTTTATTATCCTCTACGTGGTCATACGCAGTTTGTAACCCTTTTTTTCAAGAAATTTATTTTTATACTGTTAATATTTACAATAATAGAACTATATGAAAATTATGGCAGTAAATCATAAATGATGTATTAGCAACTAAGAATCATTAATCATATCGCTCATATCAAATACCAAGTATTTCGAAAAAGAGTAACTTCCGTAATTCCTAGTCGAATACCGACTAGCATCGAATAACAATTGTCGTCAGTTTACAATTTTACTGCGTTTTGTTGGTACTCATTAAATAACTTGTTCAAGAGTCCCGTAAAATTAGGACAATTCATTTTTCTACATTCATAATTGACATTAATGTTTTCTTAAAGAGATGTAAAATGTTTTAAATGTTTGCGACAAGGAAACTTTTTTTAATGTAACTATTATTCACCTAAAGAGGACTGTGTTCACAGTCTAAGAGTTGTGTTTTGAACTGAAAACCAAAAGTCAAAGTGACGAATTTGTTACCTATTCCATTAGAAATTACTTGAGACTTTATAAACAAACATCAGTGGCATAATCCTTGAAAGCGCGAACTACTTCAAACTTATTTCATTCAATAATAGCCCCGCAAGGTCGAAATTTTATTCGACCAATTTATGTATAATATTTTTAAATTAAAGAATATACTCGTTCTATCAGCGCATTCAAAGACAGTCGCCCGCTCGTCCATACTACCCCTCACAACCTACTTTTAATTCCACCACTATTCCCTGGAAACCTTCTACAGCAAAGAATCTTTCTGAAACAGAAGAAAAAAACTTTAATACCCTTATACTCGTGGATGTAACTAATCTTCACAGGATCTGAAAAACAACCCAGCCTCTAACCCTGTTTCTCGTGTTGTGTCACAAACATCGAAGAGGTCTCTGTTCAGTGACCCCGTCGACGTTTGCCTATCAGAAGCAAACCATCACCTGAACGCAAGATAGTGTATTCTATTCATCTTCATGTATCTGAAAAATCACAATAAAAATCGCATGTGTAAGTGTTTGTATCGGAGCATGCAAACACGCCACAGCGCCACAGTCCAGTGCGCGCGCGTAATAGTCTTTTGTTGGAACGTCACGTGTTTATGTTTAAGCAGTGAACATGCAAGTATTGCAAGCCACAGTCGAGAGTGAACGAGCATTGTATCCTGAAATGAAGAAATTATGATGAGGATGAAGGGGTGGTACGTCGAACATCGTGGAGGGGGGGCGTCGAACATCGTGGAGGGGGGACGTCGAACATCGTGGAGGGGGGACGTCGAACATCGTGGAGGGGGGACATCGAACATCGTGGAGGGGGGACATCGAACATCGTGGAGGGGGGACGACGAACATCGTGGAGGGGGGACGAGATTCACTAACGCAAAGCGCACCCAAACGCACTATCAGCCTCCATTTGAGGCTTCAACTAATCTACCAAGGGAACCACCATCACCAGGAACACGGTGAAGGAAAAAAATTACTAACTAACGTCGAACGCAGTGAATCTTTCAATCTCGCACAATTTAAGTGTTGCGCAATATTAATGAACCATTTACTCTATCATGATGAAATACTGAACATATTTAACGATGAACAGTTGAGATTCATCAAGATTTGCAAACTCATTGGTAAAAAATGAAAAATCACTGCCACAGTTTCTAACTACAACATTTTGACACAACACGAGGCAACTCTTATTCTATATGGACTAGTCTTGTTGACTGCATAGGAGAGCTTTTCCACCCAAATTCTAAGAGTGTTGACGAGTGTATTAATATTGTTGTGTACTTGTTTTTACTATTACTATTTATTATGAACAAGATGAAAAACTTTTCGTGTGTTGTTGAGAGTAGCTGGAGGTCACTGATGCGTTGATAGTTGATGGACGTCTTCTTTGCTGAAATAAAACCTACCTAGTTCCCCCCCTAATACGAAATTACCATACCACTCCGCATTGACCTGTCCCACGGCGTGCAGTCCCTCGATGGGCACGCGCGCAAGGTTGGCACGCGTGCACTGAAGCTGTAAAACAGTGTTCCCAGCGGTTCCAAACCTGTGGGGTACGCCATGGAATAATAGTACCAAAGGGGAAGAAAAGTTTTTTTTCATAAGTATCAATATTCATTTAAGTTAAGAATTTAATTAATTTTTTTTGAAAAAAACTTGTTTTGTGCATCAATTATTAAATATTAATCAATGTGTAAGTTTTAAAATCGTGGAATGAATTTTTAGAAAATAAATGATAAAATAAATTTTGAGGTTAATATTTGATCCTACTAATTACCTCAAATAGACTGTAAAAGTATTTTTAAACAAATAATACTTGTTTCCTTGAAATTTTGATATTTATCTTTATGGAGTTTATTTATATCCAAATCCACAATTTGTATGTGCCTATAATTACATATTTAAGGAAAGTAGGAACGGGTTGTATTCTTCTTAAAGTGATATAGAGGGGTTCATACTTAGTAAAAGAGGTTGGGAACCGCTGGTACAGTGTATTCCTAATCGAAACTCTCCCATACAGCCAGGCTATCAGCACCACCGTGAAACTGTGATACCTCAGTACCAGTGAAACTGAAGCGACCAAAATCTAGTCCATTCCAAATACTCACTGTTATCTTCGATAAGTGATTTGCATCAGCAAAATCCTGAAATAAAAGAATAGTTTTACTATGTATATCGATACTACAAATCAATGACAGTTTATGATATAAAATTTGTAATGAAAACCATCGCAATCAACTAAAGTGAAAATAAAAAAAAACATAAATTTTTTTTTGCATTTTTGAAAAGATTTAGGACTCTAACATACTATTCTCGAAGCACTAAAATTCAAATCTAACACTATCTAATGACATGAAAAATTAAATAAAGATAGTCCAAAAAATAATGGTTGTAACTTGGTGTGGTTTATTTCGATTCCAAAGGATACGTAATACAAAAATTGAGACAGTTGCTTGGCACCCGTCCGCAAACTGAGGAAGCGCTGCTGCTGCTACGATTACATGGAAGCAAAGTGGTGGAAGTTGATCAAGGAACAAAATATAAGGCAAAAAGTGACAGATGGGATATAAATGTCCGGTACCGAGCTCGTCCCCGCCGTCGTAGGATACAGGAACCCAAGGACGCAATCCTCACGCGGATTTTCCTTATCGCTGTCAGAGACAACTTCTCGGTTGGAAAGGAGGAGAATGAAAATAGGGCTGTTCTTCAGATGTGTGTAACATATACTCGGGGTATAGGACCGCATGAGGGTTCTTTTAACAATAGTTAGAACAATTTTCATATATTTTAATTCATCTCAGAAACACACACACACAAAAGAAAATCAGAGCTTATAGAAAACTTAGTTTTCTAGAAAGCTACATTACAACAGCAAATTCCTAACAACTGCAGATCTGCCTTTCATTAACTTGACGACACTAAACGCGTATGTTTATTTTCAATTAGAAGGTGACTTAATCCCTTGTAAAGTCAATCCATACAATTAGTTATGAAATCGCTTTAATTTGAAATTGTCTTGTCCATTTAAAGGTCATAACTAATCAGGAAATGTGGTCGCAACTAGAAGTGTGTGAACTCTTTATAGAGAAATGTGTTACCAAGAATATTTGTAAGACACATATAATAATAAATATTTAAAATAAAGATAAATTTGAATATCTAAAATCTTTAAATAAAGAAATTTATTGTCAAAAAAGCAGTACAAACTGCGTATGAACACGTGAAGGACAATAAACTAATTTACTTTCCGAAAGCTAGCAAGGGACCATCCAATCTATTCGAATCAAGGGCCCTAAGGCAGAGGTAGATTGAAAAAATTCAGCTAACTGCTAGACAAGATAAAAAGTTAGTTACGTATAATTAGATTAATAGAATATCAAAATTGTAATTTAACCCAAAATTATTTCACAAGTACGCATTATTATTGAACTACATATTATTCGGAAAATAGTATTTTTAAATCGTAAGTATTAAAATAACACTAAATTCAAGATTTATTGCTTTAATAGGCGCCGCCCCTGGAGAAGACAACCTGCACAAAATATCGACCTCTACACGAAGGAAAACCGGATAAAAAATTGGGCCAGGATGGGGCTACAGGATTAATGAGCACAACCGTGCCAAGGTTGAGTACA
>NNCF01134497.1:11888-30496 GCA_002313205.1 Laupala kohalensis
AAGTATTTTATTTTTAGTATAGGATATTTCGACCTGTTGATATCTATCTTTTAAATAAGAAGTTAGCCATTGATGTGGAAGTCCACGAATGCCTAAAGAATGCAATTTGGAAAGGAGAATTTCGTGATCGATGACATCGAATGCTTTGGATAAGTCAAGAACAACACCCTGAGGATTTTCTCCACGGTCTAGAGATGTGGTAACATCGTTTAAGAAGGAAAATATGGCGCTTGTAGTGGAAAAGTATGTGTTTTGTTAAGTTCCAGTTTTTTTTTTAAATTTTGAAAGACTGCGAGCAAGGAAGGCATCCTCACCACAGTCATTACTACTAGCAAAACATTCATTATCCTTTGCACATTGAACATTTCTTTCTTTGTCCATTTCTTCAACATTATACGAGCACAAACATACACCTCTATTACCTCAACAAGCATAAGTGCTCGGGCCATAGTCATGATCTGATAAAACTTTTTTACATTTTTAGGTGCACTTGAGTACAGGTCTTTTCAGTTCAGGTCTCCATATCAGGGCAGAAAAGGACACCTCCAGTTCTCCAAACAACATAAAGCTCCCTTTCAATAAAGTGTTTTCCCCCACTGAACGGAGATGGATAATAATGTCAGTTTCCATGAAATATAACAAAAGGCTGGTAGAAAATAAGTACATGAAGGGTTAGGTGGGGTACATATTCTGTCCCGAAAGATAAAACACAGTTTGAAGTGAAGGTTATTGTTCATTTTGAGCTAACCTTTTTTTCCTTTTACACAAAATCAGCTATAAAAATATGAGAGAAGATTCACTTATTTTAAAAAATATAGAAAACCAGTGCTGGAGGACTGTTGGACAACTAGAGGACAAAATGTATCCACATAGCAGGGGTGCATCCGCGGGAGTGACTTAGGGGACTGAAGCCTCCCCACCCCAAGTATCAATTTAAGAATTTTTTGTGTGGCTTTAGGGCTCGTCAAGGTCATTAGATCTCTTAATTTAAGAATTCTTCTGTTAAACGGAAAAAAATTAACGATACCAAATCGAAACTCCCTAGAGCATAATTTTTTGATCAAAATTGATTTATTGACATAAATGAAGATTATTCAAATTATCCGACTTCGAGTAAATAGATAGATAAGCTTACAATCAGGTCCCATTCCGGAAACGTCCTTCTCAACCTTCCTCCCAGGGGCCACTTCCTTCTTGCGGACGTGTTTGAATAACTTGTACGCCTTGAGGCGATATCAAGAATATTTCTCATACATCCAAATACTATTGTATTAGGAGTAGGAAACACAAAAACTTATAACCAATGTGGTTTAGATAAGATAAAATGACAGCTTTATTTCACCGATTACATTATCCAAAATTCGTATTCTATAAACTAAACCAGTTCACCGAGTAGCCAGGAGATGTCCAAATTTCGTGCACAAGTAAGCCAATATCCTAGTAGAGTAGTCCGATGAAGAAGCGTAGTTGTTGTAGCAGTTTCCAAAGTATCCAGTCGGTCGTTTGTAGGCGCGTGCAGCTGTAGAACTTCTCTCCCGACCGCGGCGCTCTTCCCCTCCTTATATGCGGACGCGCGAAGGGAAACAGCGGCCGATATGGGCGACGACTCGAAGGGGAATTGCAGCCAGGCGTGCTTCTGTTGTTTCCGGCTGCAGGCTTCCCACTCGTGGTTTCCACAATGCGCGGGCTCTGAAGACAAGCTGATACCCGCGCGATTTAAGTTGGCGGTGTTGCCTTATACTCCGCAACTTAAGTTGGCGGTGTCACCTTATACATTAAAACATTTTAGTACCTTTTGCAGGGTACTCTCGCTCACGTATAGTTCGTAGGACCGATTTTCTATTGGAAGAGGTTTTTTATATGTTTGTTTCCATGCTGCTCTATTGCTAGACGGTTTATCATCTATTCAGGGTTAAATATAAATATTTAATTCAATTATTAGTAGTGCCTGTGGCGTTAGCATGAATGATTGTGTACTGACACGAAGAGACCGATCAGAATTTGTGATAAAAATCTTCGAAGACACGTAATTAAACAGTATTTAATCAGCTCTCTTCCTGAATAACGTCTGAGCGTATTTAGAACTATTTAAAAATAACAAGATTTAACTGCTGTTGGAACGAAAATTAATTTGCAATATATGGGTCATACCAAATTTCATGTTTTGTCCAGGGTCCGATATGTCATCAAAACGCCTGAACGTGATACTGCCTACGAGAATTGAAAATAACCCTAGGCAGCTATCGCCTTCACGGCGCCGTAAGTGGGTCATAGGCGAAGTGCTCAACGAGTGGAAAGGGAAAGATCCAGTATTGCGATCAGGTGCGGAGAAAGATGATAGTGGCGATCGTACTACGCCAACTGGGCTGCCTCCATTCATTGAGCGCGGAGTGCTCGTTCTTTTCGTGAAGGTGGTCTGTGTAGTAAAACGTACTAAAAATACAATTAGCCATGAAACGGGTATTAAACGGTTATTTTAGAAAAACTAATACAATTAATAGTGTGATGTGGATGGCGAAAGGAGCTAAAAAATCACGAAGGGAAATAAAAAATAGAAGGAAATCTGGTTATTGATGACGACGTGCCGGTAGAAAAATGTGATGAAATAACCGGTCAATTAGTGAGTTCTTATTTTATTTAATCAACCTCAGGGTCTGTTGCCCAGAGTATTGTACTGGAGTCCCTAGTCTAGAGACTAATATTGATTATTGCACAGTAACTTTCTAACTACGTATTAATTTAATTTCCTATATTACCATATAAAAGATCAATTAAGTACTGATGATAATGATGGATATCTTTTCGATTCCAAATTCATTCCGATTCCTGAAATTATTTCAGAATAATGCTCAATAGCAACTTGTGAAATATGATGAGTGAATAAACTTTTCGTCACCGCTTGATCACGAATTGGCAGAAGGAAGCCATAAGAAACAACCGTATGAAAATTAATTTATGTCTAGCATTGCTATAAAACAATTGATGCGCAATATTCATTCGAGGAAATAAGTCTTTTAAGAATGTATTAGGTTCTTTTGTTGCGACTCATAGGCACTTATAGTCTACAATACGTCACACAGTCTACAATACGATTAGAAAGATGTGATTTACTGAAAAACTGATCATAGAACCTGTTTTTATTTATTATAAGTTGCTATTTTTCTAGAAAGAGCGATTTCATATCAAGGAAGTCTTTTTACTCCTCGACATATTTAAATTGTTCTTTATGTTCTATATCGACTGGCCTTTTCTATCGCATGTTATGTTAAGACTTCGGAACTTTAGATTTTTACCCATTGTTTTCATTTATATCCTATCGAATCCATTATTGAAGCTATGTCCACATTCCTCAAGCCCCCGCCCCCCCCNNGCCCCTGCATTTAGCCCTTCTAGGGTTAATACTATGAAATATTGTTCATCAATGTTCAAAATTGTCAATCGCAAAGTACTAACAAAACTTGGGCAGTTTTTTCATACTGTAGAAAATAGAATTTAACCGAATATAGTCCCCCATTCGAAAAAAAATCGCCCAAAAATCCGTGAGGATTATATTAGGAGTTTAGGACACAAAAACTACTCATTCCAAGTCTTGTGGGTGAAAACGAGTCAATCGAACGCCAGCCTTATGCGTAATGTAACGCAAACCCAATACACAGAAAAAACTGATGAAGTAATAAGAAATGTTGAACAAAATCGTGATGGACGATCATCACTTGGAACATCAATGGTGGGATTTGACGCTCATTCAAAATGGCCCGTGTCGTCTAGGAGTGACAGATTGTCACCCTGCCGACCGTGATTCACGATTCTGCAGAGAAATAGAATCTTCTTCCACACGAAATTTACGCGATCGAAGCAACTTCGACGCTAACTTCAAACAGAGGATTATAAGTTAGGCTAAGAACATGGAAATAGAGCTACAGCATGAGAATATAAAATAGAACGGAAGTGCAGGTTAAGAGAAGTTGAACTGCACCAGTTAGCATTTCATTTAAAAATCCATGATTATACTTACCAGAGCCAAGCGTTTCGCATGTAATTTGGAATGAGCATATCTTTTGGGAAAGACTTTCATTTTACTCCTGTTTAACACAAAATATCTGCAAGACGATCACTTCAATAAAAAACACACCTATTGTTGAAGCAGAATTAATCTCATTGGAGCTTATAAAAAGTAAGATTTCATTGTCGTGAAGTTTTTTATTGCTATGCCAATAATTTGAATTAAGAAATAATTTCATACTATCTATAATGTGAATTTTAATAAAATGTTTCAATATGAAAAATGACCAAAAAACGAAATTTATAAGAAATAATACATAGTTTTTCAGCCTTCTCCTCGTTTCTCGTAAAGAAAATAAACAGCCTCGAAACAAATGAATTCCATCGTCCTTCGACTGTTTGCGAAGGGTGATAGCTGCGCCCTCTGTGAAAGGAATTCTGAATATTTCCTTCGAGAACGAATAACCTTGACCGGTCACTGGCGCGCTCTGGTGGCGTAAGTTTAAACTACCCCTTTGCGAGGGAGTAGCAGCTGTGATATGATTCACTGTTGTCCCAGCGGCGACCAACAGCTTACTGAAGAATATACAATATCTTCAAGGCGGGAATGTCAATTTTGCTGAACTGCGCAAGCGCCATGGTACGCAAGAGTGGGCTGATCGTCCCAGGTGCTTTCAATCCGCTACCTGCACGATCATTTCAAAACAACTCCATTTTGTTTAGTTTTACCTCCTAAAAGAATGGGGGACTATATTCGGGTAAATCCGGTAGTATATTACGTAGATTTTTTCTTCACGAAAGTATACGGTTTGGATAGTAAAATTAACGATCAATCTCTTATTCTTATAATTAGAGGACAGATATGATACATAAACCATTTTCACAAAATTCTGTTTACTTCCTTCTTGCTCCATTGGACAGACTAATTGCATAATATTGGCACGAGTTAAAGAACACCAACGAAATTTTAACATACAAGATAATATTATATCATTACACCGTTCAGAATAAAATCGTTCGATAAGTTGGGTGAATGTTATATTAGATTAGGAACCAAATTACTTCAAATGTATTATTTCTGAAATATTAAATGTACTGCAATTTGAATTTACAAACTGATACAGGCAGGTTAACTAGAATTTATAATTGTTTGGATTATTCTGCTTTGGTAGTTCGTGTTTGTTAATAATTATTTTTCTACAGAATTCCTCTTATGTGGTAGTTTCCTTGTTCTATTATTTTGTGTTGCCAAGATAATTCATTTGTTTCCTTATGTACTACATTGACCTATCGATGACTGAAATTAGCAGACAAAACGTGTGTAGAAATTAGTCTACATACAAAGTCGTTCAAAATAAAATATAGTACAAAACGATAGTCTGGCAATTTATGCCAGAAATGTAGTATTTTCTGAACAGATTAAATAAGATTTTGAGACCGTAGTTTTTAGTAATTTCTGCCCTCCTATAGCTAAAATAGCAAAAACAATAGCTCTTCTCTTTTTATTGACAAATTCTTCTCATTGCGTTTATTATACTGCCTCCCACACTTCTCTCGAAGCTAACATCACGGTGATTATTTCTTCAGGTTCAGGTCGTCCGCCCACGAGTCTATACATTTTCACTCTAATCCTAGAAGTGAGGGCATAAGAAGAATACGTAGGATCGTTATTCAACTTAAATCGACGTTGATACGACCGGAAACATTTATGGCCAGTTAGTATTTGGGTAAAGTAGTGGTCTACTTTACCATGGCGTCTGCTGGTCAACTCTCTTTGTGTTGGGGATGAGTCTGTGCTCCACCTTCCCTTATCCATACTATCCCAACGATTCTGCCACTTGACCATTGTCGTCTCGTTCTTCAGCTACAGAAAGCCGTGCATTGTTTCGGTGTCCGAGTATCGTCTCCTGTAGATTCTCTGCCGCTCATCCGCCAGCAGTTCGATGGATGTCAAGCCCGGTTTCACACGAACTGCTTCATAAGATACCGTACGGAAAGCGGCGGCTACCCTCAGTGCACTCTTGCGGTAATTCTCGTATGTAGCTGTTAATATTTACTGCTTCGGCCCATGTTGGAGCCTCATACAACAGGATTGACGTCTTCACATGTGCTAGGAGCGTCCTCCGACTTCGTCTCAGACTACCGATGTTCGGCATTATACGTGACAAGGCAGCCTCAACGTTTGCGGTCTTCCTATTCTCACTTTGCAAGTGTTTGAATATTCGGTTCACCAAGGTATCTCACTGAAGGCTGAGAACGAGCCTCTGAATCTCCCTGTCAGGATAATGGACTGGCCTTTCGACTACTGACGAGTACCATTACGGTCTCATAGTCCACGAGTGTTAGGTCAACTGTGGAAAGCCATCCGCGAATAATCGCAACAGCCTCATCCGCTATGCATTTCACTTCCTCCACGAGCTTGGCTACCACATCTCCTGCAACATCATCCGCGAAGCCTTCGCACCTCTTGGCACCGCAGGTCTTAGGATGGCATCGTACCTGATGTTCCACTGATCGTACCAGAACTGATCCCTGTCACACCACTGGTGACAGTATGTTCTTGGTCATTTGTCCTCTGTACCTTACACGAGAAGTCAGTCTGAAGTAATTTCCAGTGACTCTTCTAATGAACGAAGGAATCCCCATGGCTTTCAATTCTACCATTATGCAGCTCCATTGTCGAGTATAAAGCGTTCTTGACGTCCAAGGTTACGGTGACACTGTAGCGCTTACTAATCTACACCACCACTCGCCTTGGATTCCATGCTGACTTCTCCCGTGATAGTGTCCACTGTCGAATGAGACTTTCTAAATCCAAATCGATTGTCCGTTAAGCTGCTTGACCCTTCCGCGAATTTCTGCAATCGATTAAAAATTAATACTAATCTCATACACTTAACAAGCTGTATCGAGCAAACATAGGGCGATAGCAGTATGTATCGTCAAATCTCTTCGAGAGGAGCACCTGTTGTCGGGGCATGTACCTTCGTGCAGGCAAGCATTGTATACCTCCAGAAAATCTTGAGGGTGCTTCTTAATTGCAGCCTTGAACATTGTATTGGGAATGCCATCCGGTCCCGGGAATTTTCTCTCCTTTATTTTGCTGTAAGCTAGCTTCAGCTCATCCAGCGTGATGATAAGTATGGAATCTTCAGGCAGTTTCGTTGACACCTAGGTTGGTTTCCTGCTGCAGTAGGAACAAAGTTATTACTATTTTGTCCAGCAGTTTAGGGTGGTTGGAACTATGCTTTGGGATTTCCAGTTTTGCCATGACGATCTTGTATGACCTTCCCCAAGATAGCTGTCTACTTCTTGGCATAACTCTTCCTATTGTTGCCTCTTGCTTACTTGCCACTTGTGTGTGTTTTTCATACAAATAGATTCTATAAATGTAATGTATGAAAAATTAGTTTTGCTATTTATTACAACGGTTGCCTGCCTTTTAGGACCTCACGAACCATTAAATTCATAGTATGGTATTTGCAGACTAAATGATTTTTTATAAAGACAAATATTTGTAAGTGATAACTTTTGGTCAGTGGAAAATGGCGACGGGCCGGGAATCGAACCCGGGACTCCTGCATTGATCGCAGAGGTGTTATCTACTACACCACCTGTTCTCCTTCCATAACTTCGCATTTCATGTCTGGGTGGAAATGGTGTACTGTTGTGGAATGCGAACGGGTGATCTAGTTGTTAACACCCCTGCGATCAATGCAGGAGTTCCAGGTTCGATTGCTGCCTTGTCACCATTTTTACCTTACTGAAAGTTATCACATATCTTCTCTTTTTTTTTTTGTGTGTGTGGGGCTTTAGGGCTCGTCAACAGCGAGGTCATTAGAGCCCTTAAAACTTGTACAGGTAGGGAAAATGCAGTTACGCACTAGGGAGAGCCAACATGACTCTCCCCGCGTGTGGGACTCGCCGAAAGACTCAGCCATACCCACTAAAAACCCTCCTGCATTACAACTCAAAACACAAATTCCATCATATCTAAAAACACTTTCCTAAAAACATTAAAAAAAAAAAAAAAAAGAAGAGGAAAGAGGAAAATGAAAGATACCCTAGCCCTAAAAGCGTCGGGATCAAAAAGAACAAGAGGTGACCAAGGGAGGTCAGAAAAGAGAATCTCCATGCGTAGGGTACACAGAAGAAATATATGCAAATATTGATCACTTTTTGGTTACAAGTTTATTGAAATTTATGTAAAAAAAACAATGTTACACCTAGATAAAGTAATTAATAAAAATTAATTGTTTCAGAATATCAGGACTGAGAGAAATACTAGAAGAAACAGGTTTCATTGTACTTCCTCCTTCCAAACTTATGTCCTTCACCCAAGATGATGAGAATGATGATAATTAAATGAAAAATATGCTGTCAGAAGTGCACTCTGTGACTTAGTGGGAGTCTATGAAGGTGATTAATGAGTCTTATGATGGTGCATGTGAAGAGCTACAATGCAAAACTAAGTGCAAATTAATTTTTAAATTAAACACATAAATGTACATTCTTTAAGCTGGGGGTCAGAAACCATTTTAGACTTATGAGCCACATAGTAGATCTTGCATTATAGGCTACACAGATCTCCAATATAATACTTGCATATTTTTTATAAGTAGAAAAAGTTCCCTAAATTTCATCTATTCTATGATTACTATATTTTTTTAATAATATTGAAAACACAAGGGTTGTGAAAATATCCAGATATTGTTTACATAATTAATAAAGAAAATTTCTAAATTAATAAAGAAATTCTATTTTATGAGTCTGCATTTATTTCATTAAAACTATTCAACAATAAATTTCAAAGCAAAATATTTAAATAATTTGAATGAGCTAAAATTCTGTTGTATCATTGATATAACAATTTTAGAGATCTTTTAAAATTTAGTTTAATTTGTAGAGAATAAGTTCAATGTGATGAACAGGTTCAAAAGCTGCAGCAGAGTTCTTGCAGTATCTCTTATGTGGATGCTAAAATTGCCAGCAATTGACAGCAAAAAAAGGACAGAAAGAATAAACATATAATTTAATGAAAGATATTACTTGTGCATGCTAACAAAATAAAAAAAACTCTCCACACATGCCTAATAACCCTTTTAAGTATCCATCAGATTATTGAAATGCCTGTTTGTTGTCCTTAACTCACAAAACATGTTAATTTATGCTTATTTTACTAAATGTATCATAACGAAATCCGTTTTAAACCCTCAGGACCATGACATTGCTTCATGGGTCACAGGTTGCCAACCCTTGATTTAGACTATTGAACATGCTGATATATTTAATTCAAAATATTCAATTCAAGAAACTAGTCTTTAAAATTGGATTTCTTCAAATCAAATTATATCCTATCTCAACTCAAGGAGAAAGCTGTGATTAATTGGATGTTAACATTAGACTGAAATTCATATTTTGGTGTGTGTTACTTTCAAGTTATCGTTCACTAGAAAATTTTCAGAAGAAAAATACTTCGTAATTTTTCCTTGAACTAAGCTTCAAACTTTTGATTACCTGTTTGTGCAAGTGTTATTTTATAGTAAAAAATATGGTATGTTTCTTATCAGTGATCCACTAAATTAAGTGACAGTTATTAATATTTTTCAATTTATAAAATAAATTTGGCAACATTCTGATAGCCCATACTCTATTTTAAAATTTACACAAAAAATTAAAAGTGCTAAAACCATTAAATCCTTCAATTTTTCTAAACAAGTTACATCAAGAGAGAAATGCACTTGCTGCTGCTAAAGGTATTACATTTATACTTTAATTTTCCTAGACAAGAAAATATGAAATAAGTGGCAAAAAATTACCCTATATACGGTTCCTACATTCGTTCACCAGAAATAAAATTTACTTCAAATTTCCTTTTCTTATCCTCCAAACTTTTTTTCCTCTCCTCAAAAATTGCTTAATCTGATACATGTCTTGCATATTGAATGTACATTTTTTGTAAACCATGTTAATGCATCCCTGCAGAAAACGTGTACTGTATATTGAATATGGTTCATAATAATCCTCTCATTATATCAAAAAATTTGTCCCCAATTCCTATACTACTATCAATTTGAAGGTTGTATTCTTAATGTTAATAATTCTCCATGTTTAGCGAGTATTGCTATTATTTACTCTATAGAGATTTGTTTATCACAAACTTCTCTTATACAAAGAGGGGGTATGATTAGAGGAGAGCGATGTGGGGAAGTCCGTAGATCATGTGACACAAGTATTACTATTTTACACATTTTGCTTTGTCTCCTGAATGCACAAGTATTGATACCTCATATTGCCCCCACCCCCCAATAGTTAATGCTAATCCAACCCCCATCCCCCCACCTCTTCTCTAAGGTAATTTTTTGTTCCATTCTGGAAAATCTTGGGACTAACTTCGATGCACTGACTAGATTGTGCATTTCTCATTGTCCTGTCGTCTCTCAGCAGTTGAGTATAATGTCTAAGAGAGAAACTTTAAAGTGAAAAGTACTTTATAACAGAAACTATCATTTACCATTCATTAAGTAGTATACTTAGTACTTTAATATTTTAGTCCAATGAAGCGTTGTTACAAAATATTTTAAAAGAAAAAATGTATTTTGAAAATACGTAAAAAATACGACAAAAATTATTTTGCGGTGAAAAATATGGTTTCAACACAAAATCTTTTTTTTGCTAAGAATATGGCAGTTAGAGTAACTAATTTCAAACGTTAGTTGGGCAAGGATTGCACTCTTCCCTCTATGGAATTTCAAGTATTATATCTTACTACAAAAAAGAAATCTGTATGTTCAACAATTTCTCACCAAAATATAGCCCAATCACACCAATTATTAGTAATAGAAAACAAAAGAATATGAAGTAAAGTTATTTTGATCCCCATATGTTGGATATCCAGGCCTTATTTTGGATGGAAAATAAAAAGTAGCTTATTTTACGTAATTTCCTAACTCTACAAAAGATTCGAAACCATGTAAATTTTAAATTTTTATAATTTTGGACAAATTCAAAACTGACAATTGCAGACCATGGGTACCATAATACATTATGAATGCCTTTATTACATTAATCTGTCAATTACATCATAAGCTGTTTTGATGTATTTTTGTACATATATTCTTGGAATACTTGTGAAAATACAGATAATGTTGGGAATTGAAAGTTGAAGGAGTAAGACAATTTTGACTAATAACAGATTTTTCTGTAAAAGTTCCAATCTCTAATCAGACTCACTGTAAATTATGTTACTTTGTATATTTTAGAAACATTCAAAAGATGACTCAGCTCTTGCATGATTGTTCAAAAAAGTAAGTATAAAGCAAAATAATCATAGAAATTAAGATTCCAATGAAATGTTACCTCCATTTTAGGCTAAAGGATGATCAGAATTTCAGCAAATAAAATTACCTGACTATGCACTGGGTCCAGCAAGCCTAGGGACGCAGGTTTCAATCATACTGACACCACTGAATGTTTACTTAACAATAAAATAATATATAACAGCCGGACTATATAAATTCTCTAATACTTCCTAGTTTCCAGATATTTCGAGACAGGCCACCCAAAAAATAACATAGCAGGATCTTGATTATAAAAGCAGTATTATATTACAGAGAAAAAAATTGAATGAGAAATATTAAAAATATTTACTTTCTAAAGAAGAAAATAAAATTTCCATGTTACAATTGGCAAATTTGAAGTTTCCATTTGTTAAAATGTATTTCATCCAGCACTAGGCAACAGTGATGCAATATAAAACTACATTTAACCAGATGGTTTGGTGTATCACTAAATCAATGTTAAAATATTTTTGCAGATTAGAAAATCAAATACACTGTACTCTTAATTCATTTTACAATCAGTTCATATATTCAAGGACATTAATCACACCTTCAACACAATTAGAATACGAAGTTATGAAATATAATCACACTTTTTTAGACAAATTTATAATCATGATTAATATGGGTCCAGGTAGTGAGATTTCATATTTCCATAATACATGATGTTAGAAAGTATTCATAATAGATTGCTCCCTTGATAACTCTTGAAAACATTCGTAACTTTCAAATAGAAACTAGCAAAATCCTTATACTTTTATTTCAGGATATCAAATTATAAATCAATTTTAAAAATATAACGTCTTTGAATTATATAAAACTATTTTTGCTCTATTTTATGTCATGGTTGGCAAAGAGAATACCTTAAACACCAGGTAGAATAAAAACTATGGAACTTTCTTACAATAAGAACACAATTTAGATAATCAGGGTCCATCATAATCTTTAACTTCCTAAAACTTCAAAGATCCAGTGACAATGAAATGAAACAATTTTTGACTTGGTACAACTAACAACTAAAATTAAACTGAAACAACTTCAATTTTCTAATTATATCAATGATTGAGCCACAAATACATGAAATTATCTTTCCTTCACAGTAGTAATGACCCCTTGATAATGATTTTATGAACATTAATTTTACAAGTACATTTTCAACACTCTTTTAAAATTTATATCTTGAGCTTGTACAAAAGAAAATAGTGTAATTTTATCTTGAGTCATTTTAAATGCGTCTAATATTACTTTTAAGTTAACCAATTAAATAATATTGGAATTGCTGAACATTTTTCATATTGTGTTAAGACACTTTAATTATAAAATATAGTATAGTCAAATACACATACAAATCAATAAAAATTCCAAAAAAATAATAATATATATCTTCCCTGCCCAAGAATATAAAAGACATTATGAAATTGAATCTCTTCAAATCCGCAGTTAAAAACTACCTCCTGCACCAGTGCTTCTACAATGTAAAAGAATTTATTGATTTTAATAAAAGTTAAATCCGTCTTGTACTTTATCACGCCATTGCTGTAGTACTTTTTAAACAACTTATAACAATTTCAAAAACTATTTTCGTGCATGATTGTGTTGTCTTATAGCTCATATTAATGTAGTTTTGTGACTACTCAACTTTGGCACGGTTGTTACATTAATTCTGTAGTCCCATCCTGGTCCAAGTTTTGCTCCGGTTTTCCTTCGGGTAGAGGCGGATTTCTTATACAGGTTCTCTAGGCTTTGTCTAGGGGTGTGTTTATTGTAACAATAAATCGTGTATTTAGTGTTAGTTCAATTCTTATGAATTTTAAACACTATACTCAGAACAATCCATAGTTTGATAATTTGTACATGTAAAATAAATTTTTTGTGATAAAATTACAAACAGACATTCTATTAGTATTATATCTCGCAGCTAACTTTTTATCTTATCTAGGATTTTTTGCTGAAATTTTTGAATCCACCTCTGCTTTAGGGCCTGTGATTGGAATTAATGGGATGGTCTCTTGCTTGCTTCCAGAGAGTAAATTAGTTTATTGTCCTCCACGTGGTCATATGCAGTTTGTACTGCTTTTTTGACAATAAATTTATTATTATCATCATAGTCATAAAAAGTATTAAATGGATGGATAAACTATTCCTACTTTCACCCCTTACAATAAAACATTCAGATGAAATAACAGGGGCAAAGACGAAATCTTGTAAAATACTACAATGCAAAATAATGAATTAATAGGATTTAGTTTTTCTAAAAGAAACCTAATTACGTATGATTCTTCTGTGGTGAAATGATGTCCATGTGGTACACTAGAGGTGTGTTGTGTGGATATGTGCAAGTTCCCTTGATAGTACCTGCCTTAATTCTTCTACACACCTACATGTGTTGATCAGTTAACATCATTTCACACAGAAAAATTACACTACAGTAAAGGAAACTTCTCTTCACTATAATAAATAAGCTCTTCTGGATGACATCAAATCTCACATGTAACTAACACCTTAACCTTTCCATAATAAAAAATTGTCAATTAAAAAAATTTATTATTGCTTTCCACTTAAAAAACTACATTAATTAATAAAGTAAAATTTTATTACAAGAACAATAATCTTGGAAATTTTTTTCCAAACAAGTCAATGTCACACGCCTGATGTCAGTGACATTGATCCAGCATAAAAGATTTGTAGATGTTTATACATATATATGTATGCATGTATATGTGTGTGTATACACACACGTTTATCAACTTATATACGCACACAAGTCACAAAAATAATTCAAAAAGACAATACTTAATTTGAAAAGAAAACTGGGCTTCCTTCAAGGAGTTCATTCATAAATAATAAGATGTACATGAGATATAAATAAAAACTATTTTTTTGGTGATGTCTTCAATTTGAAGATGATTTTTGGATTATAAGAATACTACTTTGATCAACAAGTTAATTCAACAACTGCTATTTCCACCAAGCACCTTTTTTACTTAAGTGTCCCTGTTTTGCCATGTTTATTAAAATACTATCCTTGACTTCAGATGCAGTTTTCGTTTGTCCATAATAATCCACAAACTCACCCTTCGGGTTGACAAGATAAGCTATAATAGTATGATCTACCTGTAAAGCAAACCAGAAAAAATAAATAAATATAAATTGTTTCTCAATAAAGCACTTGCATACGACAAATTACTCACTATGTAATCGTCACTTTCATCCCGAGGCCCAGCACTGAAGTAAACACGATATGCCTTGCACACTTTCTCTATCTGCTGAACAGTACCAGTTAACCCTATAAGTTTTGGAGAAAATTCTTTTATATACTTCCCAACAACTTCTGGAGTATCTCTTTTGGGGTCAACAGTTATAAATATCGGAATAACTTTTGGAACATCTGGTACTTTATCTAGAAGTGACAGATATTAAAATGTAAAATAAACATATCAGATAAGAATTGTATCAACAGAAATACTTTCAAAAACATTAAAGAATTCTGAAATAAATTACATGAAATGATACAGAATACATATAAAACAGTTTGTTTACAGAACATACCAAGTTGATTAACAACATCCACTATCTTTTCAAGCTCATCAGGACACACATCAGGGCAATGAGTAAAACCAAAATAAATTAGTAACCATTTGCCCAAGAAATCGTCACTAGTTCTCTTTCTTTTCTTGTGGTCAATAAGTTCAAATTGGCCTCCTATGGATGCTTTACCCAGTGCTCTCTGCCTTTCTCTAATAATTTCTTTAAAAAAAATTGAAATTAACAGTAAATATTATATTAGAAACAAACATTTAGAAGATGTATATGTACTTACTGGCTTCTTTACTTTCCTTTAAGTACCTCATATATACTCCCAAACCTAGACCTATGAAAGCTGTGATTCCTAAAGTTTTCCATGTAACTGGACCCTTCTTTTTAGATTCGTCGGAGTAATGCCTCACGTAATAAGCAGTAATGACTTCTTTTCTCAGCACCGGCACAATCTGAAGGAAAAAATATGGTAAGTACGAGAATGAAAAGAATTACGAGAATACAAATACTTACGCCGTATTTATTGAATCGCAAAATACAATTGCAATTTTTAAGAATAGAGTTCATCTTCACAGTTCATATACAAAACTTTCGCGTTGCACGATTGACCGAAAAGTAGGCACTTCAACACTCAAACAAAATAACTCAATTTATACAAATGGAGATTGACAAGTCTCATCGTAAATCAGAAAATTATCTACCTCTCCTCCCTCGGATTATCGCTCCCACAATTTCCACGATAATCTAACCTGTCTCAGCTTTACACACTAGTAGTCTCGTCCGCCCTCGTCGAAATGTCCCAGAGACTGCCAGAGACTAGTAGATCCATGAACGGTCCATGCTGCAAAACTTAAGCCGGGTTTACACGGGGCGAGTTCGACGGGCGAGTTCAACAGGCGAGTCGAGCAGGATATATATTCATCAGTTGCGTCACTGCGCATGACGTCACAGTGTAAGACGGAAAAGTGGGCTGAACGCCCACTTGATCCTCGGCTTCACTTTGTAATTGTAATATTGGCATAATAGCACGAACTGGCATATGAGATTTTCCAGAGTAGAAGAACTGAGAACGGTGACCTTTGTATTGCAAAAACCATTCCAATGTTGAGTACATATCAAATATTTGGTATTCACAGGAGATTCGAACAATTAATTTCAGCAGAAAAATAATTATCATTTACACGACTTGGAACATTTTCTGTCCTTACAGATAAATTAGTTAACTATTCATAAATAAATAAACTTTATTGTCAAAAAAAGCAGTATGACCACGCGGGGACAATAAAGTAAGTTACTCTCCGGAAACAAACAAGGGACCATCCCATCAACTCCGATTAAGGGCCTATGGGCAGTGGCGGATTTAATATTTACAAAAGAAGTTATTTAATAAATACGTTCTGTTATCCATTAATTATTCAAAAAAGTTGTTGATATTATTGCAGTAAAAATTCGAGATTAATAAAACAAAAGTATTAATGACATTCCTGCCCAAGGAAAATCCGCCACTTCCCGGAGGAAAACCGAAGTAAAACCCGGGTCAAGATAATGTACACAACCGTGCCAAGGTTGCGTAAAGTTAGGAACAAACTATTAAAAAACAAAAAGCAGCGAAATCAACATGCATTAAAAAGGAATTTAATCAGTATTTAGGGTACTATAACAATGGCGTGATAAAGTATAAGAGATTTTAACATCACTTACATCATCCGAAGTTATGTGGAAAAAAATATTTATTAGAAAATTGAAACTCTCATTAACTTATTTTATTAAAATCTTTAAATTCTTTCACATTATAGAAACAATAGCATATTAAAAAACTTTTAACCGTGGATTTAAAGAGATTCAATTTATTTATATCTTTTAGATTTTTTGGATGGGAATTATACAAAATTATTCCTGAATGATAGGGGCCTCTTAGGCAAAGAATTGTTGACACCAGGACGATGAATATTAGCCTTATGAGTGTTATGTTCGTAAACTACACAATTTCTTCTAAAGCAGGGGTGGGATTTTCATAGTTCTGTCTTAACAAACACGACTTCTTCATAAATGTATAAGCAAGGGAGAGGGAGAATATTTAATTCTCTAAATAAGGGTTTTCATGATTTTCGGGGGTGAGATTTACATATAATCCGAACTATTATCTTATGAATTCTAAAAGTTTGAATGCTCGGAGTGGATTGATCCCTGAAGATTAATGCCGTACCGTAAATGAGAACATACATTTGCAAAATACACGCAGCGAGAAACGTGTTGGCTAAAATTCTGAATGCTATTTCATTGTAATTGGCAGTTTTGGAGCAAATTTTAGTCCTGGTGGCACAACATTGATTTTCATCGTTGTTGAATGCAACGTTGGTTACATTATTTATACTGGTATAAAACTGAAACTCTGAATTTCTTTCAATATAATATAAGGTTTTAATTTATCAATTTTCTTATCCAAAGTTATCTTTTGCATAGTTTTCCAGAAACATAATTTTCCGCAGAAAATTCAAGGGGCACATCAGAAAAGTTAATGTGAGCAATGTATAAAATTGTGTGAGCAAAGTCACAACTTTTATTTGCGCTCAAAAAATTTGGAATCGGTTGAGAATAAAAACGCATTTTCGGTTAACATTTGCGTCTTGAGTTCCTGGTATCATGCCTTTATTTGAACGGGTGCGCTCAGGGACTCGCCAGTCTGTGTGACGTACGATGCGTGACGTTGCGTGACGTGCTAGTCTCTGGGTGACGTGTGACGTACGAGGTATGCGATAAAGCAAGAAACGCGATTCGAGAACTCGCCTTGTGTTAACTGCTTCGGCAAAGTGAGTTCAATTTGAGTGGTCAGAGGTGAGTTGGGAGGTTCTCCACAATGCAGAACATTTCTCGACTCACCTATCCCCCACTCGCAATTGTTGGATCACGTGACTAGTTAGTTGTCCCTTGTGCGGACGAGGAATGGTATTAGTCTCGTCCAGGGGCAGGTCCAAGAAACTAGATAGGGGGAAAATGCTTGAGGTTTGACGCTTCAAGTAGTTAGACGTAAACACTTACCAGAGTGCGCTACCAGTCACCCAGTTTGTCCAGCGCTCAATAGATGGCTGCAAGATCGTGTTCACCCTTCTCCTATTGGCTGCTAGTGTTCTTTGTTCTTACATTACATTCTGCGTGTGGTGCTCAGGCTGTACTGTGCCGTAGTCAACATTCGCACATTTAGTGGAATGCCTCGAATTTTTGTGTGTTCCGTACCGGGGTGCTACAATGCAACCGGCAACCCGGAAATAACTTTCCACGCCTTCCCTACCCCACCAGAAAGGTAGGTAATTCTTGTTGTCTTAGCGCCACTACCCACATGGGCAGACGTACTTAGCTCTGTCGCTTTGCTGCGATTATTGCTGCTTATTTATTTATAAATATATTTGTTACATTCTCTTGTAGACGACGACAATGGATAAAGTGTCTTGGCATGACTGATCTGCGGGTCTCACGAACTAGTACCAGAGTGTGCTCCGCACATTTTACCCCGGACGACTTCCAATGTATGTTATATGAAAACGAATGTTACATGAAGTATTGTANATGTATGTTATATGAAAACGAATGTTACATGAAGTATTGTATAAAAATTTATTATCTATAATATCTAAGTAATGTATAGATGAATGAAGTCTGTGTATGAAATGATGAACATAAATATAATATAATAATATTTTATTGAACCACATAGATCATAACAATGATGTA
>NNCF01134499.1:3219-13995 GCA_002313205.1 Laupala kohalensis
AACCCTGAACCTCAAGCTAGCATTCTCAAATCCACCATTAAAAAGGACATTGTGGATGAAGATGGAGAAAATTTGGAGGATCACTTAAATCCCATTTCTTTTGTTGCTGTTTCTCCGTTTTCAGAAAAAGTCGAAGAACATGATGACAAAAGTGTCATGTGTTCTGATACAGAATTGAAAAATCCTCTCGAGGAATATTCTTATGACTGTGATTCAACTAAGGAAAGGATTGTTAAAAGCGAAAGTGATTTGAAAACTGAACCGAGAATTCAGATGGATTATGAAGAAGAGATGAAAGTTAGAGAGCTACACATTCCAAACAGGGACGATATGTCAATCTCCCAAGCCCAGAAAAATAACCCTCGCTGTGACAGTATCCCATGTGATGGTGATGTTAAGGTTTTGTGTGATGAGTGGTCAGTTAATGTACAAGGAAAATCCTTACTTGTTAGTGAACGGACATGTGTAACATTAGATAAAATTGTCAGTACTTCTAGGGACAGTTTTGTTGAAAGATTCACTGACTTGGAAGTAAATTTTGAAGCCGTCTGTGATATATCTGGACACGATATTAAAGAAGAGAAGTCGTGTGAGGGTCTGACCCCTGGAAATACCCTAAAACTTAAAAATGAACCTCTCGTTTTGATGGAGCAAGGAGAAAAACAAGTACCAGATGACTCTCCTATTGTTGATGTTTGTGAACCGATAACAGATATTATTGCATCCCCTAATTCAACTAGAATGAAACTAATGGAGGCGAGAATTGTATCTGAAATAATCAACCCCACACAAGTACAAGATGGCAATGAGAATTCAGGTGAATTCTTTTTACTTGTTTTGGTAACAATTTTGGTGTTATGAAATTTTTATTGCACAATGATATTTCAAACTTAAGTGTTAAATCTCCTATTTTCAGTTTATTATCAGAAAAAAAATTAAGGCACCTGATGGCGCAGAGTTTTTTCTGTATTGAAGTTACCAGACTTTGGTAACAGCTAGCTCATTTGTTGAATGAACTGAATTCACACTTAAGAACTAATAGTTTTTAATTAGTTGCAACTTATTTTCAAAATTCTATTTTTACTTGAGCTCTATTAACTAACGTTTCTACTAAATTAGTTTGTTGAAATATTTCATCTTACACTATCGTTGAAAAAAAAAGTTGAATGTAGTTGCATAATTTGTAAGTAACTTAAAAAAAACAAGTTTTGGTCCTCCAACATTGTGCAATAGCCTCTCAGTCTTGAGTTTAACAAAATTCAGTGCCATGAACCAATATCGTATTTTCAGGTATATCTAATTGGAAATGTTATTCAGTGGAGGATTACTCCAGTGATCTTCGGTTTTAGATATGTTTTGCAGGAGAGATGATTTGTTGTATCATTGTTTTTTTTTGGGGGGGGTGCTACTCACGAATCTGAGGTTTGCCTACAAATTTTTCTAAAATAATGGTTTTATTGAATTTTTGGTCAGAGGATCGGATGATTTAAAAAAATAAGCGAGTAAGTCATCCCATTATGGTCGCTCCATCGCGTCATCCCAGTGCCATTGCGCTCTCGTTTCTTTCCTGCTACATGATCCTCCCGGGCTTGTGAGCTTATCAATAGTTTTGTTGTAGTTACTTTAATTAGACCATAAAATCATTGTAGTATAGTTTTCAAAAACACTTTGCACCAACAAAAGTATCCACCTACATCATGCTACATCCATACTACATCATGCAAACGGAATGCTACTAACGCTGCGGTACAAAAAATTAGACTTGATACCTGTAAAGACAGAAGAGTTTAATATCTTCGGTACGGACACAGGAACATGCGCCATATTAAGTAAGACTACTTAGAAGGGGCNTAATGTAGTTGCATAATTTGGAAGTAACTTTTAAAAGCTTCAAGTTTTGGTCCTCCTACATTGTGCAATAGCCTCTCAGTCTTGAGTTTAACAAAATTCAGTGCCATGAACCAATATCGTATTTTCAGGTATACATAATTGGAAATGTTATTTAGTGGAAGATTACTCCAGTGATCTTCAGTTTTTAGATATGTTTCGCAGGATAGATGATTTTTTATCGTTATGTTTGGGGAGGGGGTGCTACTCACGAATCTGAGCTTTGCCTACAAAATTTTCTAAAATAATGGGTGTATTGAATTTTTAGTCAGAGGAACGGATGATTTAAAAAATTAAGCCAGAAAGTCATCCAATTATGGTCGCTCCATCGCGTCATCCCAGTGCCGATGCGCTCTCGTTTCTTTCCTGCTACATGATCCTCCCGGGCTTGTGAGCTTATCAATAGTTTTGTTGTAGTTACTTTAATTAGACCATAAAATCATTGTAGTATAGTTTTCAAAAACACTTTGCACCAACAAAAGTATCCACCTACATCATGCTACATCCATACTACATCATGCAAACGGAATGCTACTAACGCTGCGGTACAAAAAATTAGACTTGATACCTGTAAAGACAGAAGAGTTTAATATCTTCGGTACGGACACAGGAACATGCGCCATATTAAGTAAGACTACTTAGAAGGGGCATAACGAGCCCTTAGCAAAATTTCAGATTTTTCGATGTCACAAAGCCACCATATTGAAAAAGTGCACGTGCCAGGGATACGTGCTGTTTTAGAGAAACTCTAATATCTGCTAAACTATTGCACCAATTGACACCCGATAAATCACAAGTGATTCAGTAAGACTCCTAGAGACTATTTCAATCGGGAGATAGATATAATAATAATAAACTAAAATTTGAAAATTAAAAGTTGGAAAAATTAACAAAACAAATTTTGGACACGAGCATATTAAAAGCGTTCAAGATAGAGCATATAGTGATACAGTTAAGAATTAACAACCAATGTGAACAATATGGGAAAGATACATTAGGTGTCCACATGCTGGTAAGTATTGGAAAATCAGTTACCGGGAATTATTTCTGAACAGTATGAGCAATTCATAAGAGGTTTTCAGGGATATATTCTGTAAGAAATTCTCACCAATAAAGAAATTAAGAGTTAATAATAATAATTAGAATTTAGGAATTAAAACTTAGAAAAATGAAATAAATTGAAAACAATAGGATATCCTTGGTAACAACCTAATGTACTGCACACACACGCAATACACAGCGCGCCAAAGAAAAAAGTATAAAACAGTAAATACATACAGCACAACATGGAACAAGATGAGCAATCAGAAACACCTAAGGGCTCGGGTGAAAGTGAATACAGTACTACTAAGGACGAGGATACATTATTATACACTCGCACGAGAATGTGTAGAAAGACTGAGGCATACAATAAAATACACGGGAAACGTATTCGACAACTTGGTCATTAAATTTGAGGACGACAAGTTAAAAAGGCTATCTAGGAAGTACCAACACGGAATAAAAGATAGAGTTCGTGATTTATTGCTTTTTTTGAGAAAATGACGAAAGATAACGATGTAATGCGTAAAGAGTTAAAGGAATTGGATAGCATGTGACAGGTTAAACAACACTTCCGGGCAATTGGCACAAAATTATAGGAAAGTCCATTGCTATTGATGAGTGAGAAACAACTGAAGAACGGATAGTATCAATAATTGACGAGAGGTGGAACATGTTAACGGTTAGTATAATGGGTACCAAACGATCGATTAGAGAAGACAGAAGGGGTAACAGAAAATTAGATATGGTTGAGGATATAATTAACAAACGACAGAATCAGCGAGAACAAGACCAACTTGTAATGGGAGTAAATGACATAGTCTGAAATATCCAAGTAAAAGTAGCGAGCATAACCGATAGAATGAGGGACTTTGTGACACAGTTGAATACTCCAGAAGAGATACACAAAATCTACGGTACAGTAGTAAAGAGAAGACAAAAGAAGGAGAATATAATGTTAGTGAGGAAAATGAATACGGAGGCAAAAGTGGACATAGTGAAGACTGTTCACGAGATAATACGATCAGAACCACCAGGAATGAAAATTGATGAATGTAAGTTAACTAGAAGAGAAAAGATATTAATAAAAATGGACGATCCGGACCAGAGCAGGAGGATTGGTCAAAAAATAAATGCGCACAAAGATATATGAATAGAGGAACCAAACGAAAGCAGACCGAAGGTAATTCAGACCTGGAAGAAGACGAACTAAAAGAGAATATATAACGACAAACTAGAGGAAATAGCCGAGATGAAAATTAAATACGTTATAATAAAGAACGGGAGAGATATTTGACGCACAAAGTACTGGTTAACAGAGATCTCAGGGAAATTCTTCAAAGAAATAATTCAACAGTGAAAAGTATACTTGGGATTTAAATCATAAGATTGAAGAATTCGTCGAGCCTTTGCGATGTTACGTATGCCACAGATATGGCCATCTAGCGAAAAATTATACGGAGTAAAAAATTATATGTGGACACTGTGGTAAGGACGGGCACGAATTACAAGACTGCTTAAACTATCATTGTCAAGAAAAACGTGCTAATTGCCTCCAGGAAAACAGACCACATGAACACTGTTCAAAGCAATACATGTGAAGATTACGTAAGAGTATGTGACATAATCAGGAAACATACAGACTATGGGTATTAAAGTTCTACAAGTTAATATGCACGGACGACATGAATCCATGTTGGACAGACAACAGTGTATTAACAAAACCAGCATAGACATTTGCATGACACAAGAGCCAGGTGTGTAACGAGGAAAAGTAACATACTTTGCAAAAGAAGGAGACTTATACATATGACTGGAGGGAAATCCACAATAATAATCTGCACTGGTGACATAGAAGTTATGGAAATGAAACAACATACATATAGTTATTTGCAGGTGGCATGAGTGGCAAAGGGAGAGGTGAATATATTGGTAGTGAATGTTTATATTTAATACAGTTGCAAAATGAATCTTATATTAAAATAGAAATTATCTTGAAATTATACAAGGGGGACAATATAATATGTGGGGACTGGAGCAGTGGAGCATCGCTGTGGGGCGACCACAACGAATAGAACAGGGGGACTACTAGAAAAAATAATTATACACCGCGTTTGAAGATTATAAATGTTTATGGAGTAGACACATTTGTAACGGTGAATGGCTCTTCAATAATCGTTCTAACATTAACCACACACTAAACGAGTGACTGTAACACAATTGAAGTTACATGAAAAGCGATAGAAAGTTATCATAAAGCTATAACATTCAATATAGTAATGAAAGAGGACTACCCTCGGGAGACAACAGACGTAATAAATTTTAGGAAAATACAATGGGAACAACTAAAGAGGGATGGAAGTGATAGGGAACGATATGAACCAAATGAAGATACCATTAACATTGACGCAAGGATAGAGAAACTACAACAGGACATCTTAAGAACTATGCATCTATGTTGCAAAAAGAAAAATTACGGACAAAAATTTGGCAAAACATGGGATAAACAATTAATCGAACCAAAAACAACGCAAGACAAATTACGACGGCAATTCAAATAGAACAGTCTGGAACGGAATTCTATGTTAATAGAAAACAGACATTCAGGGAATATCTAAAAATATGAAGAACTAACTGGAGGAAGAAGAGGGAGTATTGGGAAAGGTCCGTCACAAAAAGTATAACTACTAATATTTGGGCGATACGTATGTTCTAGGAAGAGAAAAAATGAAATAAAAAAGAGTATGGGGAAATATAAAGAATGGAATAAACCTGACAAAAGGATGGACTGACTGGGGAAACTATAATTAAAGAAATAATACACGGGACCAAGGAGGAAATCATGCAACAATGCTACAACAAGTCCACAGAAACACCAGAAAAAGAGAAAGAAGAGGAGGACAATATGTTAAGAATAATAGGCAGAATGAAACCAACGAAAAGTGCAGGATACAATCGTATAACTAATGAAATGATCCAAAAATTGCTAGATGGGTATAAAAGAGAAATGCAACTACTATATAGACTGTTACATTACACGCTACTATCCAAGATGTTGGACGATAGGTTTGTTAAAACTTTTCAAAATCAGGAAACGGGGACCCTCTATCCAGCTCCTACTACCGACCCATAACATTATTACTGGTATTGGGAATTTTTTTCGATAGATTGCTCGCAGATCACGCTTTAATAGAAAAATTAAATACGACTTTCAAAAGGGTAAAACTTCAGAAAATGCGTTGGAACAACTGTTAAAAGGAATAAAGGAACGCAGGAAAAAATTTGCAATGGTGACATGTATAGATTTTGATAGCGTACAATGGGGAGTAATACTTGCAGATGTGGAGAAAAAATACCCAACCATATTACGGCACTATCGGAATCATATCTCGAATACAGAAATGTAATACTAGAAATAGGAACAGAAAGACTAATAAGTTCGGTGAAATAGGATTGTCCACAGGGCAGCCATGTTTGACCGGTTGTCTGGACAATAGTACTAACTCTGATTCTAGAGCATCTCGAAAAGGACATAAATGTAATGCTGACGATGTTGCGTTAATTTTAGAAGGGAACTGGAAGAAGGGACTAGGGATTGAAATTATTTGTAGGACTATGTAACCAGATAGGACTAACTATATCAGAAAAGAAATCTGAAGGAATAATTTTTGGTACTTATGAGGAGAAATCGTCGTGAATCTATAATTAAAATATCAGAATGAGGATTACCAATAAGTCAGAAGGTGAATATCTGGGAATGATATTGGACGAAAAGATGACATTCACGCCGCTTATAGAGTATATTGACAAAAGAAACTCCAGAAAATAATATATGGACTGATAAGAGTAGAGACAACGAAAGATACAATAGGAAAACCTCAGCTAACAACTATTTAAAGGGGTATATTTACAAATACTGACGTATTGTGGATCTGCTTAGATTGATAGAAGTAAAATAATCTATAATCTAAGAAAACTAAGCAGTATAGAAAGAAACAGTTTAATAAATTGATGTAATATGTACAAAAGTGTGTCTACGAAAGCTACACTAGTAATACTAGAGTAGTTACCAATAGATCTAGAATTGGACGAGCACTACTCAGGATATAAGATAAGACGAAAACAAGAGATAGCAATAGGGGACAAAAAATACTACGACAGAAATAGGATGGAAGGGAAAGATAGGGAGGGCGCTAGGAGAATGTTGGAACATACGGTAGCAAAACCCGCCAGAAGGAAGACAGACATACAAATTTATAGATAAAGTCAACATTAGTTACAAGAACAAAAAATTGTTTGCACCGTCAGCACCAACCTTTCAAATTTTAACTGGACATGGAGACTTTAAATCATATTGGTACAAACGAGGTTCGCAGATAATAAGCGTGACTGTAACAGAGATGAGGACACTGTAGATCATGTAAAATACATAAATGCAGATATGTGGACGAGGAGAGCAATTTGGTACGAGAAAATGAAACGAGGAGTATATTCAACTACATTGGAGGAAGTATATAGGAAACCAAGAGATCAAAAGTTTGAAGAGTTTGTAACAGAGATTATGATGATACGACAAGCAATAGTTCATACAGCTAGATAGTGAATGCTACCGACCTCCTCATAGTGGGGACGAAACTTCTTACTAGAGCTGTTAAGACGGTTTACGGACTAAAAAGAAATTAAAGTCACTAAAATAGAAATTGGAAAACAAGGAAAAGGGAATCAAATGAGAAAGATAAAATGAAACTGCAAACAAAACCCAGAAAATGGCCAGAACGTCGCGTATCTGGGTAACAAAACAGAAAATGAAAAAAAGAAAATACTAGCATTACCATCATTGCATTTTATTTTGTATAAGTTATTTTGATGATCATGATTGTGATACATTTTTTCTTTCCGTGCTCTGTCTGAGCCTCCGTTGAAATTCAACACTGCACATTGCTATATGTCTCCAAAACGACCGATTTTTGCGATTTAGTGACTATTTCTGTTAAAGTTATTCGTATTTTTGACGTTCTTTTTATATTATTGTAAAATAAACTATCTGCAGTGATAGCTATGGGGATGATCTTTATGGAATGAAGATTTGTACTCTTTTGCAGGATAAGTAAATTTAGATAATTTTTCTGATTTAGCTTTGTTGAAGCATGTATTGTGGTCTGCTGGATGGGCGACGACAACGAAGAATGCTGATGGTACGTACGTTATTTACGAGTATGTCAGTTTGTCAGGAAATTAGACCACACATGCAATGTACGCACTTAGACGTCCCCACCACATTGATCTCCCTACCCTTTTCCCAAATGCATCTGAATGCATGGGCCAACGCCCATCTCCCTCCACATATTACCGTAGTGCCGTGTGCAACTATTCCCTTTCCAATTCTTCCTCATACCATGGAGTNAACAACGAAGAATGCTGATGGTACGTACGTATGTCAGTTTGTCAGGAAATTAGACCACACATGCAATGTACGCACTTAGCGTCCCCACCACATTGATCTCCCTACCCTTTTCCCAAATGCATCTGAACGCATGGGCCAACGCCCATCTCCCTCCACATATTACCGTAGTGCCGTGTGCAACTATTCCCTTTCCAATTCTTCCTCATACCATGGAGTGCTTTTCAATATATTAAAATAGCGACGTGGAGTCCCCCACCCCTATGAAAGCGGGTTCCAGGGTTTGTTGCGCACCCGGAAAGAGGCACACCAATCCCCGCGACACCCTCGAGGTTACTTAAAGCAGAAGACCACCCATCCCAACGAACATGTCTTTCGGGGGAACTCGCTGGAATCGAACCCAACGTAGGCGCTAGAGGGTCGGATGTGATGTGCACGTGGCTGGGCGCGAGACGCCGCGCGCTGCGCACCGTGGCTTCCCGGGGCGCAACCCACAACAGTTTTGATGACGACCTGCCTAACGGAAAATAAAAGCACTTGGAACATTTTGACGAACCTTTCCGTCTTTTCGGACCCATCAGACATGTTAATCCAATGTTGAGTTCACGCCCCACTGGGGATATGTAACGTAGATGTTTAATTACTCGCCCATGTAACTTCATTGTAACTTTTAATTACAAGCTGTCTTCGGGCTCATTTGCTAATTCGATCTTTAAACCTTTGTTATATTTTATGTTTGTTTTATTAACCAAGCACCAAAACATGAATAGGGAATCCACTTTAAAACCTCTTTGCCAAGCGAGTCACTCTAACTATTTCCTCTGAGGACTATCCCTTCCATCGTTGGGACGAAAGCGATGCTATATTCTTATAGCGAGCACCCAACGTGACAGTTCTGGCATACATTACGTTTCTTTGGCATGAGATTGTCTAATAAAGAAGGCAAGTAATTTATAACTATTTTTATTTCATTAATATTTTACACTGTTTGTAAGGTAGTGTATTATATACCATAATGTGTTGGTTGAAACATGGTGAACCCGAGGAAATTCATAACAGATGCTAGTGCCACAAGTGTACGTTCGATTTTGGTTGTTTATATATGTTCATTGAGTACCGTTATAATTCTGTGTACTGTGTTTTGTGCTAATTTCACATTGGATGTAAAGCGTGTCTATGTTTTGTTTCAGGTATCGATGAAACACATGAATCAGCATTCTTGGGGATCAGCACTCACAGTGAGGAGGGAAAGAAATTGAAGAGGGTTGGAGAAGAGAGAACTCAAAGTAACTCCCATCATGAAGTTAGTTTCAACACAAAGAAACAGCACAATAATGAACACTCAGTCCAGATGGATTTATTCCACATGTACTCTTCTGATTTATGGGATGGAAATGGATTGGCTGGAAAGGTCCAAACCCATTCTACCAAAAGGAGGAATAATTCATTTATTAATTGTAAAAAATCAATTAGTCAAATATCTCCTAATGTACTAATGGGCTCACACCCAAGGGAGAAACAATTTGATCGTGAGTTATGTAAATACCCATTTACTCAAAACCATCACCTCACAGCACACACGCAAATACTGTCTGTGGAGAAACAATTTCATTGTGAAATTTGTAAATCATCATTTGGTTACAAACGTTCTCTCATTAAGCACATGCGGTTACACTCTGGGGACAAACTATTTCATTGTGAAATTTGTAAATACTCATTTTCTGAAAAACAAACACTGACAGGTCACATGCGAACACACACCGGGGAGAAACCGTTTCAATGTGAAATTTGTGGATCATCATTCACTAGAAAAGATTATCTCAAAACGCACTTGCGGGCACATACTGGGGATAAACCGTTTAATTGTGAAATTTGTCATTTCTCATTTACTCAAAAATCTAATCTAACTTCGCATATGCAAACACATACTGGGGTGAAACCGTTTCATTGTGTTTTGTGTGAATCATCATTCAAAGGAAAGAGTTCTCTCAAGAGGCATATGCGGTCACACACTGGGGTAAAACCGTTTCGTTGTGATATTTGTCATTCATCGTTCACTGAAAAAAGTTCTCTCAAGAGGCATATGCGGTCACACACTGGGGAGAAACAATAGCAATCTGGCATGGTTGTATAATAAAGGAAGACATTCAAACACACTCTGAAGAGTAGTAGTTTGATTATGATATGTTTTATCATTAAGTAAAAAATAAATCTCGTGAAGCACATGTAATCACACACTGAAGGGAAACAGTTCCAGAGTGAAATTTGTAACAATTCACATATGGAGAAATCTCATTTGAAAGGTTACATTATTATGCGTACTGGCAAGAAACTGTGGGAATGTGAAATTTGGAAATACGTATTTATTGAAAAATTGTGATCTTATGAATCACATGTGAATATACATTACTGTAAACTGTTCATTCGTGAAATAAGTAAATGTTAAT